>JALGBA010004127.1:0-97500 GCA_023970755.1 Azemiops feae | reverse complement strand
AAAACCAGATATTTGTTGAATATTTGGAAAAGACAATGTAAACCATTAGATTCAACCCGTAATCCAAATCCCATACAGATGACTATCTATCCTCCACATGAACTAGGGATCCATCATCCACCACTTCTCAGGGTCATTGGTCCCTCTGTTGAACTACTCTTATTGGTAGGAAATTTTTCCTTATCTTCATCTGAAATCTGCCTTCCTGTAGCTGGAGTCTATTGTTCCACATCCTAAACTCAGGAAAGATAGAAGACATTTTTTTCTGGGTAACATTCTTTCAGGTATTTTGAGAGTCCATTGTACTTGATCAGAGCATTCTCCTCTTAAGACTAAACATTCCCACTTCCTTTCATCATTCTTCATAGCACTTAGCTTCTAGTCTTATAATAATCCTTATCACCCACTGAATCTATTTCAGTCTCACTGAACCCTTCGTGGGTTGTATAGCAATTAATACAATATTAGATGTGGGATCCGACGAGGGCAGAAAGTAGGGGAACTACTACATCTTATGATTAGGAAATTATATTTCTTTTTCTGCAATCTAAAATAGCTTTTAATTTTTTTTGCAGGCATGTGACATTATTGATTTACTTTATTTGTAATCAAATACTAATACATCATATTGTTCATTATTATCAAGCCAGGTATTCCTTAGGCTATATTTGAGCATTTCATTCCTGTTTCCTAAAGAAGAGCTTTGTCTCTGGTTAATTTTATACCATTATGTTTGGCTTATTACTCTAACTTATCAAAGTCTGATAGAATTTTATTAATCTCACTGAATGTTATGTCACCTTGAAAAATTTGAGAAATATTTCCTCTTCTTCTTCTTCATTTAGGTTATAAATTGATACATTGAATAGAATTTTCCAAAACTGAATTTTCTGACATCCTATATTCCAGCTTGATAACACTCCCTGACCAGCACTGTTTTGAATATGATTTTCAAGCCAGTAACCATCCATGTAACCGTTATGATACCCAGTCTGCACTGAACTTGTCAATCAGAATGGTATGAATATTTTGTTAAGTGACTTTTGGGTCAATCTATTTTAATGGAATATACACCATTCCATTAATCTACTAAGGAAGTTATCTGATTAAATAATATGATAAGGCAAGATTCGTTCTTGACAAATTTGCACTGGCTTCAGAATTACTATGCTGTTTCCAAGTTATTTACAGAGTGATTATTGTGAATGGACTATCAAATCCATCTTTCGCAGACTACCCAGATGCAGAACACAAATTCTCAGGAGGACTGGCTTTCCATCATGCACACAAGAATAGAAAAATTAAGTCCTTTAAAAAGAAAAGGTGACACTGGAGGAGGAATCAGAGGAAGAAGCTGTGAACTAGGGCCAAGAAAACACACAGTTACGATCATTCCATACAGTTTCTGATTAAAGTTCAAATTTGCCAATTGTCATAGAATCATACAATTGCAGAGATGAAAAGGAACATAAGGATAACCTAGTTGAATCTTCCATGATGTGCCAGAAACCATTCAATTATTCTTGAAAGGAGCTTGCCCAGCTACATAGAAGTTATGAGGATGCTCCACAGGTCACCTGCTCCACTTTTGGATAGTACTTGTCAGGAAGTTTTTTCCTTATATTTAAATGAAACCTAGATAGCTACAATTTTTGTCCAATATTTTCTAGTCTTAGTTTATGTGGCAACAGAAAATAATTCCTGATCATCTTCCCTATGGCTCACTTTTACATATCTGAACACTGTACTGGTAACACGTTTCTCCCTGGTCTTCTTTTCTTTTCACATCCCAAATTCCTTCTGCATGTGCTTACAGGGCTTGTTCTCAAAGATGATAAACCTCATCTTGTTCTCATCTGAACCTGTTCCAAGCTCTCAATTTGGAAAAATAGTACCAAGAGCTATATAAAGTGCTGCATTTTTTTCAGGAAGGACCTGAAGGCCTTGAAGATGTGGTTCTGTTAAAGGCCTAGAGACCGCAGATGGATACGGAGCCAATCAAGTGGTTGGCGTGATTGTGTTGTTGGTGTCATGAGGGTGGGGTGGGGTGGGGTGGGGAGAGAAACTATGGTTATTGTAATGTGCATTTTTAATTTTGTAAGCTGCCTGGATCACTCTGAGTTGAGCGGCTATATACATTTGTTTAAAAATGCTTATTTATAGGCGACCATTTGTAACTTATTTTGTAATTTTCAGAGCTCTTATATTTGTTTTCTTCTTTTTAAATAACAGTGAAAAATAATATTATTTAAGTAGTAATAAGAATTTGATTTTGTATATTCACGGTGGAATGGGAAGAAAGGGCTGAAGCCTGCGGTCACATATTATTTCACTATGAATGAGCCCAGGAGATGGTATTATTGAAGTTATTTCAGTTCTTTACATTTTAGCCTTTTAACCAACAGAAAGGCAGTACAGGTTGTGAAAGCCTTCTTTATCTCATATACTGGGGTTAGGGGGAAGATGCCAGATATACCACCTGGAAGTGGTAGCACCAGGATCTCCAAGCAGTTACCCCAAAGTGGGAGGTAGACACCTGATGGAAAGTCCTAGACCTAGAAGCAGAGATTTGAGATTCTGGCCTATATGACCCTATGGGCTTAGCCATTTCTCTACACTGCTTCTTTTATGATTTGATCTAGAACCTTTATAGGTATTAATGCCCTGCGTATTGGTCTGTAGTTATAGAATAGAATAGAATAGAATAGAATAGAATAGAATAGAATAGAATAGAATAGAATAGAATAGAATAGAATAGAATAGAATTGGAAGGGACCTTAGAGGTCTTCCAGTCCAGCCCCCTGCTCAAGCAGGAGAATCTATACCATTTCAGACAACTGACTGTCTAGTCCAGGGCTTTTCAACCTGTGGTACGTGTACCACTTGTGGTACATTAATGAGTGGCAGGTGGTACGCAGCCCTGCCTAGCCAAGTGTAGTGGGGAAGGGAAAGAGCCAGCACAGGCAAAGACTGAGAGAATCCTCTGGAGCTGCAGATTTTACTTATGAATGGAGCCATTTGGGGAGGCTGCCTTAGCCGGCAGCCAGTACTTACATTTTTTTTTCTTCCTTAACTGCCAGCTGGGCTCCTTACTTTCCTTTCTAGCCAGTAGCTAATTCTTAAAGGGGAAGTGCCTTTTTAAGCTAGTTCACTCAGCAGCTTGTCTTTTCTGTCTCTGGAGGCCTTTCCTTGTTTGATCAATATATGGAAGAGGGAAAATATGGGGGGTGGGGTTCAAATTCTTCCTTCAGAAGGAAATGGGAATGAGAAAAAGGGAGGCAGGGAAGGGAGGGAGGGAAGGAAGTCCCGCCTTAGCAGTTGGCCACCAGCAGCTCTGCCATTGACTTTGCTTGTCAAAAGGTTGCAGAAGGGGATCACATGACCCTGGGACACTGTGACCATCATAAATATGAATCAATTGCCAAGCATCCAAATATAAATCACATGACCCTGTTGCTGCAATGGTCATAAGTATGAAAAATGGTCATAAGTCATTTCAGTGCAATTGCAACTTTGAACAGGTTTTTTTTTTGTCACCAAGTTTTTAACACCTTGCTAGGTGGTACTCGAATATTGCCATATCCTAAAAGTGGTACAATCGGTAAAAAGGTTGAAAAGCCCTGGTCTAGTCTCTTCTTAAAAACCTCCAGTCATGGAGCGCCCATGATTTCTTAGGGCAAGCTGTTCCACTGGTTAATTGTTCTCACTGTTAGGAAGTTTCTCCTTAATTCCAGGTTACTTCTCTTTTTGATCAATTTCCAACCATTGTTTCTTGTCCTGCCCTCTGGTGCTTTGGAGAATAGTTCCTTGGATTTTTTTTTTCTAACAACAAAGACCACATTTGCCCATTTCCAGACATCTGATATTTCACAAGTTCATCAAGGTTTCCTAAAATTATACATCCATATTAAGCCAAACCATATTTTTTTCTTTCCCCCTTTATTCTGGGAAATCCAATCTGTTTCAGAAATGCATCCCTTCCATATATGTAGTATTTTGAATTACGACTTGTTTTTGCCTCTATTCTTTTGTTAACTGATTAGTATTGTTTTTATTCCTTTGTTATCCATCGCAGGAACATTCAGGCTAAAAATATGGGATAAACTGAGGCATCCTTCCCAACACTGGTGCCCTCCAGATGCTAGGGATTCAACTCCCTTGACCAGTGTTTTTCAACCTTGATCACTTGAAGTTGTATGGATATGCATGGCTGGCTGGGGAATTCTGGGAGTTGAAGTCCACACATCATCATGTTGCTGAGGCTGAGATATATAGGTTTAGATCAGGGGTAGGCAACCTTGGCTCTTTTATGACTCGTGGACTTCAACTCCCAGAATTCCTGAGCCAGCCACGCTGAGGGAAAAGGGAGAGGTTTCCAAGCTGAGCCATGCTGGCTCAGGAATTCTGGGAGTTGAAGTCCACGAGTCATAAAAGAGCCAAGGTTGCCTACCCCTGGTTTAGATCATGACCTAGTGAAACAGAATAGATATTTACATTAAATGACTAAAATGACTTTTTATTTCCTTCCACAGCTCTTATAAATTCCTGTAAAAACATAGGAATCATTATGGCAACTGCAGTCCTGCAGATGGAAACTCAGGTCCAGAAACATTACTCTTCTGAGGTTTCTGCCTCCCGCTCAGTTGAGCATATGACTCAGACAACCACAATCACAGAAGGCAAGTAGTTGGCTAATTATCTGCCCGAGGTCAGAATATCAAAAAATGCTATAGCTGTGTTTTTAAAGAAGGAACTAAGTACAGTTATATTAATTAATTCTAAGTCAGCTAATGTAGACAAATTGGTTGTATCTAGATCCCCAGAAGGGGGTAAAACCTCTTTTTCACACCCACCCATCAATTATCACTATAATCAGTACTTTGGCTTGTTTCAGGCTTAGCATATGGGAACTGTAATTCACAATTATGTTTAACTTGGCCTTCCCAAATTGAATGTTTCCCAAATGTGATGGTCTGTTATTCACAGTGCAGTCCTAACAAACGGGCATTGCAGATCGCCAATTGCAAAAGCCAATTGCCCTTTCTAATTCTGCCACCCAAAGCCAATGGAAAGTCTCTTGGTGTCTTATATTCTTTATTTTGGTATTTCTAGGCTGCTTTGATGCTTGCCTGCCCCTGTTAGCAATAGCACTTAGACTTATATACTGCTCCATAGAGCTTCACAGCACTCTCTGGGCAGTTTACAATGTCAGCATATTGCCCTCAACACTCTGGGTTCTCATTTATGTGATATCCACCATCAGCCTTACAGGTAGACCAAACAGGAAACACAACCAGATCAGCTACTGGAATTCTACTTTATTGTAAGGTTACATTAAAAGAATCTTGCAAATCTGAAAATACAATTCCTCCCCATTTCCTTTGCCCCCAATATATAAGGGAGAGTCTCTTCTGAGCCTTCTACCCCATACACTATCCAGCACTATGAGCTATGCTGTCTCTTTTCTGACCATTCTTTAGGCAGAGTCTTTGAAGGTCAATTCCTCATACGATTACACCCACTTTCCTCTACCATCTAGCCTTAGTCCCAAATCAACCTCTCTCATGCAGACTCTGAGGTCATACATCCATGATTACCCTTTCCCTTCACTCCAGTCTCAGATGGATTATGTCACAGGGGCAGGGAATTCTTTTAGTTTATGATCTACTTTATAGCAAGAGGAGATGACATCACAGAGATCAAAGGCACATTTTCCCAATCTTTTCTGTGCATTTGTTTTCTTTTTTCGATTGTAGCAATTAAACCTAAAAAGTTACTGATCCTAGTATATTTTAACTTTCCTATAATTTGGACAGCAACTAATGCAAATATATTTATCTCTTATGTAAACAATGAAATTCCACCATTGCTTGCAGAATAATGATTTGCTCATTTGCATTATCAAGCAATAGATTTTATCAGTAATTTTCTCAAGCAATGCTGTAGACCCATCTTATTATACTGTCCATCTACTGAAATATTGCCTATATAGTTCCATTTTCTTTTTTTTTCTTTCTTTTTTTAAAATAATTTTTATTACCATTTTCCTTTATACAACTCTAATACATATTCAGCAGACTGTGTCATTTTTATATACTTCGGATCAGCATTCTATACAATATATACACTATATACATTCAATATCTAACCCATAGTAGCCTTATGTATATTTCCAATTTTTGTTTCTATTATCTATCCAAGTATACCATTTTTTCCAAAGCGCGTAAAATTCCGAATCGTCTTTTTCTTTTAGTTCTAGCGTGAGTTTATCCATTTCAGCACATTCATATAACTTCTGAATGATCAATCCCTCTGGTGGTATATTGCGTTCCTTCCAATATTGTGCGAATATCACCTTAATCTCGAAAGAAGGTACAGATAAAAATCAAGTCAGTAACTACAGACCAATATCCATTTTCTAATTATAACTGATTTGGCTGCTAAAGGTAGAAATTTAATACGTTTTTATTTTGCATTTTTTCCCCTAACCATCCAATATATGCAGTAAATTTAATTTTGGAGAAAATTCAAAACTAAACTAAAACTCAACTAAACTTCTGTTTAGTTATATATGATTTTTATTAAAATCTTTCTGCTAAAAATCTGAATTCCTACCCAAAATGAAAAAATGTTCCCTTCAGTTTATAGTCTTGCCAACAATTTACTGCACCTTTATAAGATCTATACAAGATTTTTATTGGAATTGATGGTACTGATGTAAAAAGATACATTTCTTATAGCGTTGCTTATAAGCATCCCCCAGGCCACTGTAGAAATTGTTAGTTCCATCAAAACCTATTTCAATTAAGGCCTGATATATTTTTGATATTATAGCTTTAGGTTCTATAAAGAAATTTTTCAACATTACTCTATTACCTATCACCATCATCCTTATTTTGCAATTATAAATGATTTAACAATACAGAAGTGATGACATTTTATATTTTCTTTTTTTTCAAGATATCAATCTTTTATTACAGTCCAGACCAAAGTTAAAAATTAAAACATTAAAAAAATAGAACAAAACAGAATGAGATAATATTATATTACAATCAGTGGTGAAATAATCAATGGGCAGCCCAAGTCTGCCTTATTTCACAAACAATATAGCAGAATTTAGCTACAATAAAGAAATTGATCCAATACTAACAGCTATACATAAAAAAGATCAGAATTTCCTGGATATTTTACCAGGTAAGGAGTTATAAAATGAACCTGTATATCCAATATAACAGGATATAAGCTGTGGTTTCTTTCTTTTCTTTTTTTTCATTGTTGTTTTGGTCCAAATTATAAAGTATTGTTATAAAAATACTTCCTTCTATGAAGGCCTTTTCCCCTACATTATTTCAATTGTATGGATATTTCTTGATTTAAAACTTAAATTCTGATTAAAACTTAAACAGATACCTAAAATATAATACCTAAAATGTGGAGAAAGATACCTCTTTCTCCACATTCATCACATGACTTATATAAAGTTGCTATTGAGTTCATTTGTTTTATGAAAGTCCACTTGGAAGGGTGAAAAAACAGATTTAAATTCTTACCCAAGAACTGAACATTCTTCATCTCAATCCATTTTTTGTTGTATTATAAAATAAATACTCTGTATTAACTGAGCTACTTGGTTATATAAACAAGGTATGCCCCCCAATTCTACCTTAATTTGAGGTAAGCATGAAATATTGCTTTTTATTACATTGTCACTTGATTTAAACAAAATAATAAAATACTTTTTTTTCAGTTGGTTAAGAATTGTTCCATATTTTCATGTCCTTTCTTAATTTTTTAATATAGACATAATTATTTTTTTTCATGGAGCTATAATTATTATTGAGTAGCTTATTATAATTATATTATAATAATAAATTATTACTGAATAGCTCTTGGATATATTACTCTGGATATTTAAAGATTTTGTATTCCAAAGCAACTTGTAAAATATTTGATATACTTGTTTACTTACTGTATGAGACTGAATTTAAATATTAATGATAGATTTTTTTAAAAAATGATTATTAAGCACAGACTCAAGCAAATTTTTGATCTTGTAAACTGGGAGTATGTGAAGCATCAGAGAGAGTCATATTTATATCAACAGCAAATAAATCCAATGGATAATTTTTGTCCTCTTATTTGTTCTTTGATGAAGGCCAGGGGAAAATGAAGAATGACATAATGACACCGTCAAAGGAAAGGGACTAGGGAAGCTGGGATCCTTTTTCACTTTTAAACAGAATTTGTGGTGAATATTGAACTGTGAGATCTGTTCTAAAATTTACGGAAATCACGATGCACATATTTATTTTAGTGTTTCAGTATTTAGCCATCCACTACTGGGGGGAAAAACCTGAGCCATTTTTTTTCTACTTAGTGCTTTCTGCAGATATTTGCAGGCCTAATTTTCAAACCGATTAATAAAAAATGTTATTTTGTATGACACATGCCTGCTTTTATCTGCAGAGGAAATGGTTTCCAAGAAATCCTCTTCTTCTGTACAGTCCTTCAGCATGGTTTCTCATTCTGTGGAAATCCCTGCCGGAGAGAGCATTCCTGAATTAAGGGAGAAGCCTCAGCCACTGACAGTTCCTGAAGGTAACCTCTCATTCACCCTCCATATTAACCTTCCTCAATGTAACATTTTCAGATGTATTACACAACAACTGCCACATTTATGTTCAAGGAGAAAGGATAAGTAGCCTTTTTCTTAAGTAGAATACCAAGGTTTCCAGCATTAATCTCTTCATCGCCACCACAGAAACTCTCCTAAAGCTGAATTTGGATGTGAATGTTAATGTTAATGGGCAGAAAATTGGGAAGGAAGGAATTGGAATGAAGCCACCCAGGCAGAAGCCTTCCACATGGTAACTTTTTGATGTAGGCTCGACTTGAATATTCCAAACGTCTCACTATGAAAAGCTGGAGCTGGTCATATGAAAAAACACAACAAAGTGGTTCTCAACTATTTTTCTTCAGTAGAGAATACTAAATTGGTTGGTTGGTTGGTTGGTTGGTTTGTTGAGTTTCTAGGCTGCCCATCTCCTAAGCAACTCTGGACAGCTTCACAAATGAAAAGAACATACAAAAGCAAACCAAGCGATAGTATAAATTCCAGTTATATCTTATCCAACTGAAAGGAGACACTGCAACCGTTATAAATATGAGTCAGTTGCCAAGCATCTGAATTTTGATCACTTGACCATGGGGATGCTGCATTGGTCATAAATGTAAAAAATGGTCATAAGCAGTGGTGGGATTCAGCCAGTTCGCACCACTTCGGCAGAAACGGTAGCTAATTTTTTATTGCCCAGGCCCAGAATGGACTTCTGGAAGCGGCATCCACACAGAGAACTGGTTGTCCACCACTGGTCATAAGTCACCTTTTTCAATGGTGTTGTAACTTCAAACAGTCACTGTTGTAAGTCGAGGACCACCTATTGAAAAAACAGACAGATCAGCCTGTTGCAGCATCTAACCTCTCTTGTTGATCCCACTTAGTTGTTAAAAGAAAGAGGGTGGGAGCATCAGATGTTGAGGCAGCCTGCAGACTGCCCCCAATTGTGCAAATCTGGTACATGCAAAGTTATTTGTTGTTCAAATCTCATTCTGTGTTGCTTGCCAACAGGAGATAAAGCTATATTCCGAGCCAAAGTGGCAGGTAACCCCAAGCCCAATGTTACATGGAAAAGAGAAAGTGGGGTGCCGCTCAGAGAGGGATCAAAGGTATTTTTCGACAGCATCAATAAAGAGTACATCCTCAAGGTAAAAATGTGTGGCTTTTTAAAAGTTGCTCCTCTCTTTTGCTTCCTTCTCTGCCTTGCAAAATAACATTTTTTTTTAATTTTCAAGAGTGATCTTCCACACCGCAGTTTTCATTAGCATTATACAGAAAATATGGGACAGAATAAGAACATTTTAGTGAACCCTGGGTACTGCATACACTAAATATAAAAACAAAACAAAAACCACCTGGGATATGGAAAGTGTTCGTGTCATATTAAACGGAACACTTTATTTAAAGAGAAATGTTCCATTTAATATTATTTATTTATTATTTAAATAAATTATTATAACTGCCCAATTTGAATGGACAGCTTTAAGATGTGTAGACTTCTTGTTTGCTGTGGAATTTTGGGAGTTGAAGTCCATAAACCTTAAAGTTATTAAGTTTGAAAACATTGCTTTAGAGTCCTCATTATCTTTTATTTCATTTCTGGTTTTATTTTTACAAATTCTGCAACATTTTGGATCAAACACTATATTCTTCCTTGTACGGTCTATTCCAATATTCTCTTGCTCTTTCTTCTCAAGATTGAAATCTTTACTCTGTAGCTTTCCTTCAGAATTGCCTTTGTTCAGCTCTCTTTCTCTCTAGGTCAGAGAAAAAAAAATCCACAAAGCAAATGCCCAAATATTTTTTAATGAAACGAAGTATGGATAAAGGATAGAAGTCCAATTGTGAACTTCATCCTGTTTTCCTAATTAAGGTTCCTCTAGTTGCCTTTGTCTCTATAATTTCAGATGTGGTCTTATAAAACATTCTTGCATGTTCACTCCTGTTTTCTATTCAGGAAAAAAAAAACCTTCTTTCTATCATCTTATTAAAACTTTCTTTAAATTCTCCTTTGTTGAATTGAAATACGTCCACTCTCTAAGTCAAGGGTCCTCAACTTTGGCAACTTTAAGACTTGTGGACTTCAATTGAAGTCCACAAGTCTTAAAGTTGCCAAGGTTGAGGATCCCTGCTCTAAGTGCTACTGTCAAGGTTTCAACTAATGAAACACTTCAAAGAACTTCCAGGCATTGTTTATCCTAAAAAGTCTTTATTCATGTAACAAAGTGTCAGCACGGCATAGATGGATGCCAAGATCTGAATTTCCCTCCCCTGCACATAACATTCCAGCCTATTCCCCTCTTCTATTTTGCAGTCATAAATCACGTTCTCCAATCAGCCTGGGGGTTCTGTAGCCCGCGTAATTACTCTCCACACACATTCTTTCTCCTCCCCTCCCAGCATCATCTAAGTTAACTCTAAAAATACCAGACAGTTCTGTATATTTTGTCAAAGCAAGAATATCCAATATTAGCAGCATTGACAGCTACAGACTGTGCCCCATTTGACCTCCAGAACAATAAGGGTACTTTCATTTTGATCTGTGTTGCTTTTTCATTGCAGATAAAAAATCTCACAAGTGCTGATGCTGATCTTTACAAGTGTGTGGTTTCCAACAGGCATGCTGACATTATCTATACAGTGTCCCTGGTTATAACTGAAGGTAAACAAGAAGCACAAATTCAGAGCTGGAAAGAAAAATAATATCCCATTTTGAAAATAGAACAATCCCTGTAGCTTTTCCTTGAATAAAGGATCTAGATTCTAGATGCTCCGGGAGCAATGTATAATAAGTGGGGGCAATGTATAATAAGTACCACAGATCTCTGGCCCATAATTATGCAACAACTCCTCTCTCCGCAACTTAACCAATTCTAGATGTGTTGGAATTGATACTCCCTTCAATTATGCTGGCTGAAAATTCTGGAAGTAGCAATCCCAAAGTATCTGGGAGGTGTTGGGTAATGAAAGACCGCCATGAGATATCCAAAGCATCTACATCTTGCTTCCCTTACACCTTGGCAACTCTAAGATGTGTAGACTTCAACTCCCAGAATTCCCCAGCTAGCATCATTCATTCAGCATGCTGGCTGGCTGGGAAATTCTGGGAGTTGAGGTCCACACGTGTTAAAGTTGGTAAGATTGAGAAACCCTGTCTTATACTTTTGGCTGCCTGGACTAATCTCTTTCTCTTTTTTCATGATTTTCTTAAAGGCCAAGAAAAGGTGGATTTAAAAAAAATGCTAAAAAAAAGGTGAGATGCTTTCCCTCTCTTACCTTTAGCCAAACAAAACAGTCATATACGACAGGATCACAGAAAAGTCTTCAGTCCCAATGGGGGAAAAACAGATAAGGTTAAGGCAGGGGTAGGCAACCTTGGCTCTTTTATGACTCGTGGACTTCAACTCCCAGAATTCCAGAGTTCTGGGAGTTGAAGTCCACGAGTCATAAAAGAGCCAAGGTTGCCTACCCCTGGGTTAAGGCCATCTGGCTCTCTTTCTCTTTCCTATATTCAGCTACTTACCAAACCTGAACATCCAGATTTGTAGCATCCAACATATTTCCTTATGTCTCCTGAAAAACCCCTATCAGTTTGCATCAATTTCCCCATTTGCCCAGATGTAATGGGATTGAGAATAACCTTGGGAGACTGACAGCCAAGACAACAATAAGAGAAGAGATATCTCAGCCCACAGAAGGAATGGGAGTAGAGAAAGCATCTCAGAAGGGATTTTCCCTAGTTCTCTGGAGAGTAAAAACATCAGTCCCCTGGGATACTACAATCCCCTGGGTCCCAGAGAGATGGCAAAGTTGAGCTGTTCCCAAAAAGCTTATTATATATTGAGCCTCCTTTCATCCTAAATAGTAAATAGTAAAAGATATATAAAATGAAGAAGTAACTAAGGGAAAGAAACAAAGTTTGGTGTACTGGTTAAGGCAGCTGGCTGGAAACCAGATAGGCCAGTCACTTCTCTCAGCCCTCGAAAGCAGGCAAGATAAAAACCACTTCCAAGATCTTACCAAGAAAACTGCAGGAGTACCTAACAAACAAACAAACAAACAATATCCCAACTCTTATGGTAAAAATACAAGCAAAGGTAATCAACTCAACTTAGATTGCCTGAAAAGACTGTTGGGAGCCAATTGAATTTCTCTCAGACAGTTTCTAAAGCCAGGGTACTGGGGCAGGCAAGGCTACTTTTGCCCAATTTAGTCTAGTGGGGTCCATTCTTACTGTCTCAAGGAACCCTTCTATATGGTTCTGAATATAATCAGGGAAGAGGAAACTGATTAGAATTGTTTAAAATGGCAGGAAGAGCCTTTTTGTGCTGGAAAAGGACTTCTAATGTCATCTATAGCCCTGGGATGTCCCAGTAATTCCATTCAGGAACTTAACCCATCCTACCAGGCTTAGTTTTTTGAGATTAGCCAAGTGCTGATACAGAGGTGGGTAATACATAAGAGCTTTTCACCAAATTTCATGAACCAGGTTGCCTCAAGAGGCTTTTCATGATATTTTAGTAGGTAGCATCAAAATAATGTAGAGAATAATATTGTAATTCGGTAGATGTTTGGGGTCAAAGTTCTTGATGAAATTATTAATGGCTTTCCATTCTCTCCTCCTATAGTTAAAGATGGAATTGTATCTTTGGCCAGAGGCAAGGGAGAAGAAGGGGTTCCACATAAGAATTCAGAGAGCTGTAGTTTTTATGACCCGTTCATTGATCTTGTCTGTCTGTCTGTAGGGGGCTTCCCACTCCAAAGAAGGAGAAAAAAGTGACTGATGAAAAGGAAATGCTGGAGATTCTCGCCTTGGTGCCTAAGAAAGACTTTGAGAAGGTCTGCATGGAACATGGTTTCACCGATTTTCGAGGGCTTCTTAAAAAGCTGAAGGAGATGAAGAAAAAAGAAGTTGAGGTCAGTCATGGATCCATCCAGACCTTGGGTGCTTGAGTTGCCTTACATGTGTGTCATAATTTAAATGTTGGGCAATAATTTTCTTTTAAAAGGATATAGATGCTGTCTGTCTGCTATGGGAAAATGATTTTTTTTTCCCCTGACCCTGTAATCCTTTTCATTGGAGTGGGATTGGGGCGACTGAATGGAACTGAGCATTTACTGGCCGGGTGCCCTTCCTGACAGCTATGTGGTGTTCACAGCAGATATTTTCTCTTTGTGCCCAGATAGAGAAACATCTGTCGCTGCCTAGGATTGAACTCTCAACCTTCTGAGTGTGAAGTGAGCATCTTTACCTCTAGGCCATTGTGCTGCTCTGCCAATGGAAAATGATTAGATTAGGGTAAAACATATCAGATTTGATACTTAGAAGGAATCTTCAAATATACCTAGAATTCAGCGCTTGAATGTTATGAACAGAAATCAGTAAAAACTTTAGGGGAGAAAAACCTCATAATTTTATACTAGAAGATGTCTCTATAAAAATCTTGTATATTAAGCAAGACCAAGATAGTTTTGTTAGATTTGCTACCACAGATTGTCTTGGCCTTGCTTGGCATACAAATTCTTACAGAGAAACATTCTAGTATAATATAATGCAATTGATTCCTTTATAAAAGCAAAGTTCGGAAAGTGATTGTCAGCAGTTCCCACCTGCTTCTTTAGTCCCATATCTCAGTGATCTCCAACCTTTGCAGTTTGACAGCCCGGGATGGGAGAGGAGAACTGGGCTGCACAAGGGAGCAAGCAACTACATACTTTAGTTAGCTGACTAGCAAAAAGTTCATCTATTTCCTCTGTTTGGTTGGGTGGCCTATAGTATACATCTATGGCAATGTCATTCCCCCCCCCCTTTTATATTGACTCAAATGCATTCGAGACAATTTTCATCATTGTCTATTTCTTATATAGAGAGCAACTCCACCTCCTCTTTTATTTGGTCTGTTTCTTTTAAATAATTTAAATCCCTCTAGCTGTGTGTTCCATTTGTGGGTTTCATCCCACCAAGTTTCCATAATGGCATCATTAACATTATTACTAAAACAAAACAAGTAAATAAAGCTTTATTTTGGTCAAAGACCAACTTTATATAACAAAAATAAAAACCCACCAACAGAGATGGAAGTAAAATAGCAATGCTATAATTAAGTTATCAAAATAATCAAGTAGCAGTAGCAATAGCACTTAGAGTTATATACCGCTTCATAGTGCTTTACAGCCCTCTATAAGTGGTTTACAGAGTCAGCATATTGCCCCCAACAATCTGGGTCCTCATTTTACCAGACTTGGAAGGATGGAAGACTAAGTCAACCTTGAGCTGATGCAAATCGAACTGCCAAACTGCTGGCAGCCGGCAGTCAGCAGAAGCAGCCTGCAGTTCTGCATTCTAACCACTGCGCCACCACGGCTCTTATGTGATATAAAGGAAATTTGATTTGGAATTTGATACTCCAAAAGAAGTCAAAAGAGTTTGATACACAACAAATAGTGCAACAATACAAAAGATATGTATGAAACTTCTGCCAGAATATATTTGTTGGCTTGAAGATGCTGAAAGATTATTAGCTACTGATTCTCTGTTATATACACAACAAAATACAAACACACACACAGAGTAAATTCCGCTGTTCCTTTTGTGGCCAGAGGCTTAACAATGCAGCAGTATTACAAGTAGTATTGGAAATAGATTAAAAGAAAAATATTGGGTCACAGGATCAAGAGACTTATGGTCAAATCCATATATCCAACATGAGTATTACACAAGTTGCAATAAGTAAATGGAACAATAAATAAGGTTAAAAATAAATATTAAAAAATAGCTAAAGATTGATCTCTTTTTATGTTTCAGACTATAAAGATTCTAAAACCCTTAGAAGATGTTTCTGCTAAAGTGGACTCTACAGCGATATTTGATTGTATTCTGGAACTCAGGGATGCCAATATGAAGATGATGTGGCTAAAAGTAGCTATATTTTTCTTTATTGTAGCTGAAATGAAAGTTGGTGGCTGAGAGCAAAGGGCTCTGTAGGTTTTGTCTACAGCAAGATGAGCAACTTCTTCCATTCTGGGAACTGAATCTGGTGCTTGATTGTGGGTTAGAAGTTGCATCTATGTTGACAAGTAGCACAATATTCCATCCATCATACATAAACTTTCACAATTACTGCAGGTCAGAAAGCCTTATCCCATTGTGTCCCAGCATCTCTTTCCAGGTTTCTGTGAGTCTGTTATGAAGACCAATGGACAACAGTCAGCTTAAGCTAATTTGCTAAGATGGAAAACAAAACCTCATTTTTGAGGATAAGGGATAAGCTTTCTGGCCTAGCAACAACGCTATCAATCACTACTTTCTCCACAACTGATTGTTGTCAAGGAGCAACAATACTAAATAAGATCAATGAAGGGACTGAGTTAAGTATCTCCCCCCCTACGTACAGTCTCTCCCTACCTCTTGAGCCTGTTAGCTCTTCATAAGGCCCTGAAGACATGGCTGTTCTTCCAGGCGTTTGGACCAAGCAAATCTTGGCGATGTTGATGTGGTTTTATCCAGGAGGTATTGTTTAATTGGAGCATCATGACTTTGTATGTTTGTGATGTTTTGAATTCTTGTAAACTACCCAGAGTCATTGCCATGAGATGGATGGCTCTATCAATAATTTACATAAACAAACTTTAGCCTGATCAGATAAATATGCAACCAGTGGACACAGCTGCATCTTACAGGCTGTAGGTGATACAGCCAAGGGCCAAATATGGGCTTTGGATTGTCCAGCTTGTGGTTTAAAGCCACCTTGATGAGAAAATAATTCTGCAAGGAAGTTAAAGTCAAGAGCAAGAAAATTTATAGTCTATGAAAAGATGGGGCGGGGCGGGAGGATTAGTTGCATTGCAATGCATAAGATAAAGGAGTCCCTGCAGAATTTATTCTGCTAGTCATTGCCGACTGTAGGGGGCAGTGCTCATCTTCGTTTCAAGGTCATTGAGCCAAGTGCTGTCCGAAGACATTTCCGTAGTCATGTGCCCAGCATGATGTCATGGAGCGCTGGTACCTATTTATCTACTCACATTTACATGCTTTTGAACTGCTAGGTTGGCAGGAGCTGGGGGGAGGACAGGGGCTCACCCCATCATGTGGCGCTTGGGTCTTGAACCTGGGCTGCCGGCTTTCCAACCGACAAGCCCAGCATTAACCGCTGAGCCACCTCATTGCCTTTTTGTAATGCATGCCCAGAGGAAAGTGCCCTGGATTTTGTTTCTTTTTTTTTTTTCATTTTACCTGCTTTGCAGAATGTATTAGCTATGATATACCTCTAAAGTAATTATTGCTTTATGAAATGTCCAGCTGAATCCATGCATTAATTTTTGAATAAATGTTCACTGTTTGGAAATTTGAATTTTATTTACTTTGGAGCCAGTTACTGAATGTGCAATTTTTACCTGAAAGTTGTCATAGCTCAATGAGACATGATAGCCTTAATAAGACAGAACATTCTTGATAAGAGCTCAAACAAGTATTGTTCTATGAATTTATTTCATACTTGAGGGTGCCAATCATAAAAGAAGATGATTAATCAGGTGGGGTAGAGACAATAAAGATGATAGAGATAGATGTAGCTATCTTACAAAGCCCTCGTTCTTGTTTTAATAACAAATGTTTGCCATGTGTTTACTCAACCTTTCAAAAACACCACATTTTCTTCTTTCTTTCTTCTTCTAGGGTCAAGAACCCCTGCGTCTTCAATATTCTTTAGGAAAATATGACGCAAAACAGATAGGCACTAAGTTTTTGCTCCACATCTTTAACGTCAATGAACGTGACATAGGTGCCTATTCTTTTGTTATAGGTGATAAAGTTCTCTCTGCAAATTTGCATGTCATCGGTAAGTTGCATATCTTTCATTTAATATGAGGATGATGAAAGGTCATGAAAAGTTTGGGGTTTGTCATCAGGGACACCACAAATCTACTAGAGAGTTTAATATTTTTTTCTTAAAAAGGAAACATGTTACACCGAACATCACAAGCTTCTGAATTTTGACAGTCTAGGGGTAGGCAACCTTGGCTCTTTTATGACTCATGGACTTCAACTCCCAGAATTCCTGAGCCAGCATGGCTCAGCTTGGAAACCTCTTCCTTTCCCCTCAGCGTGGCTGGCTCAGGAATTCTGGGAGTTGAAGTCCACGAGTCATAAAAGAGCCAAGGTTGCCTACCCCTGGTCTAGATAAACTTCACAAGCTCTGGGAGAAGCCAAAAATGTCAGGAGAAGGGAAGGTTGGAGTGGGGGAACATGTAGCTCCCAGGCCAGGCACATGTTGTCCAGTTCTGCTGCAGAAATACAGGTAGTCCTCGACTTACAATAATTCATTCAGTGACCATTCAAAGTGACAATGGCAATTTTAAAATTTTTCACACTTGCAACCATTGCAACATCCCCGTGGTCACCTGATCAAAATTCAGACGCTTGGCAACAAACTCATATTTATGATGGTTGTGGTGTCCTGGGGTTCTGTGATCAGCTTTTGCGAACTTGTGACAACCAAAGTCAATGGGGAAGCCAGATTCACTTAACAACTGTGTGCAGTAATTCGCTTAACAACTGTGGCAGACATTTTTGGGCTCAGTTGTGTTCGTATGTCGAGGACTACCTGTATGCCGAACTGAGAGACGGAAACTGATACTCTGGTCTGTGTTTTTAAAAGTTCTCCATCGATCAGCATCAACATGACTAGTGACCTTCATTGTGAGTTTTATCTTCTTTTGACAGACGAGCCCCTAGAGTTTTTGACAGACCTGAAACCCATGAAAATAAACGAAAGGCAAAGCGCTGTGCTTGAGATCCGCCTTTCCAAAAAGGTCTCCAACTTCGTTTGGAAACTGAATGGAAAAGAGCTGAAGCGGGATGACAAGTATGAGATCATCACCTCCGAAGATGGCTTGACTCACACTCTGAAAATTAAAGATGCCCGCCCGAGTGACATGGGAAAGGTCAGCTTTGAAACTGGAGGCCTGTTGACAGAAACGGAGCTTTTCATTCAGAGTAAGAGACGCTGGGATTAACTATTTCCTATTGCCTGAGTTTCAGGCAAGCAACTGATGCTTTATGTATATTAAAGGGATGCTATTTAGTACTGAACTGAAGGTGAAAAGAGGATACTTTGTCTTCTTTTTCTGATAACTCACTTGTTCTTGTTTTTTTTTTTTTTTCAATCAAGTTTTATTGGTATTTTTAGTTTTACATCAAAGTGCTTTAAGAATCCACGTGGAGATAGGGTGGTCAATCATCCAAAGAAAACAATATAATCAAACATAGATAATTCAATAATTCCTTAAAATTACTTCTCTATTTCCCTCAAGCTATAACCTAATATTAATACATTTCTAGATAAAATTCAAGCATTGTAAAAAAAAAATGTCGATAGTAATTCACATATCAATCAAAATCCTGTTTTTAAGTTTAACTATTTTAAAACCATTTTACACTTTAGCCTAAAATAAACACATAAGTTACATTTCGGGTCCCTCAATTTCCTGTTCCTGTTTTTACCTCAGGTTTGGAACTAAATAGTAGATGAATCTTTAATTTTAAATAGCAGATTAATTTTTGGCTTTACCAACTACAGGTATTTCTCAACTTACAACAGTTCATTTAGTGACTGTTTGAAGTTACAACAGCAGTGAAAAAAGTGACCTATGACCGTTTTTCACACCTACGATCGTTGCAGGATCCCCGTGGTGACATGATCATGCTTCAGATGCTTGGCAACTGACTCGTATTTGTGACAGTTGCAGTGTCCCAGGGTCATTTGATCCCCTTTTGCGACCCTCTGACAAGCACAGTCAATGGAGAAACCAGATTCACTTAACAACCGTGTTACTAATTTAACAACTGCAGTGATTCACTTAACAAAAGTGGCAAGAAAGGGCAAAACAGGGCAAAACTCACTTCACAAATGTTTCACTTAGCAGTAGAAATTTTGGGCTCAATTGTGGTCGTAAGTTGACTATCTGTATTACTAATTAAATCACATGACAATGAGAATGGAACATTGAATATCTAGAAGAATTTGTTGTGTAATACAGTGTATTCAGAGGTAAGGCATAACAGAGAAAGAAAAGCACGGTGGGAGATGGGAAGATAAGATAATTTGTGTAAACCATATTTTATGAACTTCAATGGGCAATAGAAATGCTTTTCGCCTGATGACTCTCCATTTTAATGCTGTAAAATGCACCATCCATCAAAAGACTGATTTCGAGATGATCTGTTTTTCAACATGGTTTCATTTTCCATAGCTCCACATAATAAGGGGGTATATGGAGTTCAGAGAAAAAGATTATCATTGGAGAAAGCTTTAGAATAGAATAGAATAGAATAGAATAGAATAGAATAGAATAGAATAGAATAGAATAGAATAGAATAGAATAGAATAGAATAGGCATGTCAAACTGCCGGCCCACGGGCCGGATGCATCACGCCAAAACCGCGCCCACCCCATTGCTGGCAATGGGGAAAAAGTCCTGATACGTCACGCGACATCACGTGACATCGCGAGTTTGACATGCCTGAAATAGAATAACAGAGTTGGAGGTCATCTATAGTCCAGCCTCCTGCTCTGGCAGGAAACCCTATACCATTTCAGACAAATGGTTGTCCAGTCTCTTGTTAAAGACTTCCAGTGTTGGAGCATTCACAGCTTCTGGAGGAAGGTTGTTCCACTGATTAATTGTTCTAACTGTCAGGAAATTTCTCCTTAGTTCTAGGTTGCTTCTCTCCTTGATTAGTTTCCATCCATCCACAGTCACCAAAAACTAGAGAAGGGAGGGAGGGGATTTAGTAGTTGACAGGCTTGTTCTCGGTTCAGAGGCAACCTTACGCAACTGGAGTGACTTGGATGTATGATAATCTCTTTCTAATGAGATTATAGTTCAGAATTCAACTCCATCTGAAACACTGTCCTGTTCCAAACTGCTAATTCATGTGGATCCAAGCAATTGTGCCATCCAGCGATGACAGGTTTCAGACAGGCACACTGGCTGAGGAATTCTGGGAGTTGAAGTCCACAAGTCATAAAAGGGCCAAGTTTGAAGACCCCTGCACTAGAGTTTTCAAAGAGAGTCCAGCAGCAATCCTAAGCAAATGTATGCTCAGCATTCTAGTGCCAGAAATGTTCTAAAGCTTGTTCTAAAGAGTAGTTACACATTTTAATTCTTAAGCATGATTGCTGCATTTGCACTATTATTTTCCACAGCACACACAAAAATTTTAGACAGACACATACAGCCACAAATATAGAGTACAGTTAGGGAGACCTTATTAGCTACTGTGGCATTCAGAGATATTTGTATATTCTTTTTGCTACAAAAACCGCCCGTGTTTTCTGAATGAATATGGAGATGCCCTAAGGCTAGATAAAAGATTACAAGTATGCTTTTGATTTTTTAGAGAAAGCAATAGTATTTATGGGCAATAAGACCATTTTAAGATTGCACATTTTCATAAATTGCTTCCCCATTTCCAAGCCTTGGGCATCTTTCCGTTTCTGACTTTATTGCACATCAGCATGCTGCTTGTAGCTACCAATCTTGATTCCCATAGATGATTTGCATAGCATTGAACCATACGCAACCAACATCTGTCTTCTCTCTCTTAAGGAACACCAATTAAGTTTGTCAGAAACCTGAAGAACGTCCGAGTCAAGGAGAGAAGCAAAGCTTGCCTGGAATGTGAGCTGACTAGTAAAGATGTGAAGCTGAAATGGATGAAGAATGGGAAGGTGATTGAAAGATCCTCCAAATTTACTATGAACCGTGAAGGAAAGATGGCAGAATTGATCATAGATGATGCTGAACTAAGTGACTCAGGAGAATATATGGTAATTGCCACGCAAGAAAGTGACCCTACAGAATACTACAGCAATTGCAATGTAACTGTGGAAGGTAAGAGGGTCTAGAGAGGATGCTGTGTGCTTTGTTAGCAGCCTTTGTTTATGAGTAATAAGTTTTGAGTGGAAGAGAATGACAAGAAAGTTTGCTGTGGCAGTGGGCAACTTTCAGTCTCAAGACACAGATGATTCCAGTTGATTCAGGAATGCCCAGCTATATCCCATGTTCTTTTCTGCATAAAAAATTCAACATCTTGATCTAACTCTGGGCTCAATGCTTTTAAATACTTCACTGCACTCTAACATCCTGGAAGACTGCTGCCTGACATACCGGAAGTGGTATGGAGACACACCAGGTCCAATAGCTTTCTCTCAATTAATTTGCACTAGCTTAGTGAGAGTTACTCTTTCCCATGCTTATCTCATTCTTAAATGCATGTTTGGCCTTCTAATTTCTCTCCTCCTCCAATCCTCAGAAAGATTTGCTACAGTCAAGAGTGGTTTATCAGATGTCCAAGCAGCTACAGGAGACCCAGCAGAGCTCTGTGTTGTCCTGAATGATGAGAGAGTGGAAGGGGTGTGGCTGAAAGATGGCAAAGAGGTAAGTGGTGAAGAAACCTGAGCTTCCTAAAATCATAATATTCATATCTCAGGGTTCAACTGAGGACTCTTATGGGATAATGGGCATCATGCTAAATTAGGATGCTTGAATATGTCCCACGGAGACCTGAGCCTAATAGTCATGGCAGAGGTTCCTGTTTCTGATTAGATTTTGAGACATGTATTTTTTAAAAAATCTTTCTGCAGATCACAGATATGAGAGGAATCCAGATTGTCAAGCAAGGAGCTGTGCACAAATTGATCATTGACAAGATGGGTGAGGAATATGAAGGGAAGTATACTTTCAGAGCAAAAGGGGCAGAAAGTGAGGCCACCGTCAGCATTGCAGGTACAGGATTCTTGCTGCTCTGGGGTTGTACAGTAATTCTGGTTTTACTCTAGAATTCTGCTAGTCCTTTTCTTTAGCCACTTATTTCTCCATGTCTTCTTGGGCTTCCATTACAAAAGCATGGTAGATATCCACCTGGGTCAGTGTAGTTACCAAAATGCTATTTGATGCAGAATAATACAAAATTATATTCATGTGCAGTATGTGTTTTGCTTAGCCTGTAGTATGAAGCCAGGCACCTATGGTTTATTCAATAGACCATGAATAAAAAAGTCTTGGGTTATCATTATGCACGAACCAGATCAAGAGAAACTCCACACTGTGTGAAATTTTACTGTGAAATCAATTGGCCTTATTTGTGGAATTCTTATTAAGAAGTGGGCTTAGACAACTTTGACTTCCATTCGTAAACTTTTCATGTTTTCCAAACATCTTCTTTATCTTTTCTTAACACATGTAGTATATTCTAGATTGTCTATTACAAATGTTTTTGTGCTGCCCAGTTCAAAAAATAAAAATCTAAGCATTTTACAAAAGCAGTAATCCCTAATTAGAAGATGCATATACTGTATGAATTTTGGATGGCTTGTACTGTACTAATCTGGGAACTGATCATTTTGAAGAACATTTTTCAAACTGTGGTCCATGGATCACTGGTGTTGCCAAGAGGTCCACCAAGTGATCCAGCATGGCTTCACTGTATTTACAGTCAGTCTACAGCAGGGGTCTTCAAACTTGACCCTTTTATGACTTGTGGACTTCAACTCCCAGAATTCCTCAGCCAGCGTGCCTGGCTGAGGAATTCTGGGAGTTGAAGTCCACAAGTCATAGAAGGGCCAAGGTTGAAGACCCCTGGTCTACAGGGTAGAAACTGCTCTCTGTCTCACTCCACCACCATTCAGATGGCCAGACCCCAGGCTACTTGCCACTTCAATCCCCATCTCCCCATGTCACTTGCCAAATCAGCTGGCATTCAAAAAGTGAACCAGCAGCTAAAATATATTCATTGAAGCATTCAAATGATAATAAAGATGGCAATGTGAGTACTAAAATTCTAAAACTTGACAATAGACCGGAGCTACCAATGCATGGTCTATACTAAGGAAAACTATAATCTTGTCCAAGCAAAGTAAAAAAGAAATCTGTTAATATAAGACGCAATTGTGCATATTTAAATATAGGATTCTAGTAGGCTGAACTCACCTCTTGCTTTTAGTATCAGATTTTTAGGAAACATTCTTGACCAGAAAGTTTTTGCTAAGTACAGTTATTATGATATGGAATATAGAAAATAATTTGACTGTTAAATACCTAAGTTTAGACTCTTAAAATGGGAAATGCAGTAAGAACAATTCTGCTTGAGATGCTGAGTCCATGCCTAATTGTTGATATTCATACAATTTCTGCTTGAACATTATATCATGCAACATTGAGTCATACAACATACTAAGCCATATTTTAAACATTCTTTGTTGAATAAATCAGACCAGTTGGATTTGCACAATATGCTGGATGACAAGCCATAATAAGAAAAACCTCTAAAATTACAGAACACCAAAGTCAAATAGAGCTATTATGCTTAATGTAATGTATAACTCCATCAATAAATAAATAGCTCTTTTGTCACATTAAAAGGTCTGTTAGTAAGTGAAATGATTTCCACGACTCATTTTGATAGACTGCATGTGAAGTATAAAGCAGTTGAAATCACTCAGACCTCATTTTTGTATGTATTATAATTTTTTTTTCCTCAAAAGATCTTAATTTTAACTCAGGAATGCTATTACAGGCAGTTCTTGACTCACAGCCATTTGTTTAGCGATGGTTCAAAATTACAACAGCACTGAAAAAAGTGACTTATGACCATTTTTCATTCTTACGACGGTTGCAGCACCCCCGTGATCATGTGATCAAAATTTGAACACTTGGCAATTGGGCATGTACTTATGTCCCTTTGCGACCTTCTGACAAGCCAAGTCAATGGGGAAGCCGGATTTACTTAACAGCCATGTTACTAACTTAACAACTGCAGTGATTCACTTAACAACTGCAGCAAGAAAGGTCGTAAAATGTGGCAAAATTCCCTTAAGAACTGTCTTGCTTAGCAATTGAAATTTTGGGCTCAATTTTGGTCGTTAAATCGAGGACTACCTGTACTGCAAAGTCTATCATTGTCACTGGTGAAGACTGAACAGTGAAGAGACTGTTTGCAAAAGCCTGATAGCCACCTTCTGATCTATATTTTTCCCAATTTTCTTCTCTTAAGACCCACCATTTATTGACCCCTCCCTCCTGGAAGCTTTGGCTGCCCACCCAGTGACCGTGAAAGCAGGACAGACAGCTTTCATTAACATACCATTCAAGGCCAAGCCTTTGCCCAAAGTCTCCTGGTTTAAAGATGGGATTGAGGTGACTGAAGAAGAGAAGGTCACCATGGAAAGATCCCATGACCAGGCCATGCTCACCATAACAAAATGCGTGAGAGAAGACACTGGAAGCATCATGTTGAAGCTGAAAAGTGACTGTGGATCAGCCACTGCCCAATTATTCCTTAATGTTGTTGGTAAGTTTAGGGTGATAACTCTGGGCAGCCTTCCTCATGTATAAAGTAGTAGTGAACCATCAAAAGTGCTGTTTTTTTAAAAATATATATATTATTTTAATTTACTAACTTATCACAATCTTGAAAATATTTAAATTGATCTGTGATTCTAAAATTAAATCCAGGATTCCGAGGTGACATAGGGTGGAGGTCAAAACAGGCAGGCTAGCAGGTTAACTGATGCCAGAATTGAAGCCCCATCCCTTTTGTACAAGCCTTGATGTCATAGGCACATATAACAGAATAATAGAGTTGGAAGGGACCTTGGAGGTCTTGTAGTCCAAACCCCTGTTCAAGCAGGAGACCCTATACCATTCCAGACAAGTGCCTGACCAGTCTCTTCTTAAAAGCCTCCACTTCTGAAGGCAAGCTGTTCCACTGGTTAATTATTCTCACTGTTAGGAAATTTCTCCTTAGTTCTAGGTTGCTTCTCTCCTTGCTTAGTTTCCATCCATTGTTTCTTATCCTGCCTTCTGGTGCTTTGGAAAATAGGTTGACCCCCCCCCTCTTCTTTGTGGCAGCCCCTCAAATATTGGAACACTACTATCATGTCACTCCTAGCCCTCCTTTTCCCTAGACTAGCCATACCCAATTCCAAAATATATTCCAAATATAAAAGGGGCACTGTTTCTGCCCATCTTGCCTGCAGATACCCCTGCCAGAATGCCCAGGTGTTCTCTATGTAGGAAAGAAATAGGTGATTCTATGCAATTCTTTTTGGAAGTAATGCTGACTGTGTGGCTGCAGTGGCTGAGAATTATAGTTGCTGATTATAACACATTTGAGTGCAATTGTTTGAGGAAAACTGGAATGGATGGACAGTAACCAGAAATAGAAAAGGACCAAACCCAAAACGCAGTGACTTCTTAACGCTGTAAAATGAACTTTAGAAGGAGAATGTTAGCATATGAAATTCAGAGCAAGTATTAGCAGCAGCAGTGCTCAGGAACAGGCTCTATCCCCATTTTATACTATTAAGCTCTTTGATGCTCCAATAGGAACTTGCTGATGTGCAATCAAACGTTTAAAACCGACCTGTGACCAAATGAGGAGTTTATATGTGTTGAAGTTAAGGCAGATTAGGCAAGCCTCATCATCAGTGGGAGTCCCAGAACACTAGGCGAAGCTATTCCAACGATCATTTCATTTCATGACCACCGATATCTTTGCGTTTCAGACAAACCGAAACCACCCCAAGGAAAAGTGGAATTCTTGGAGACATCAGGGAAGTGTATCAAAATGAAATGGAAGGCCCCAAAAGACAATGGGGGCAAGCAAGTGACTCACTTTATTATTGAACGGAGAATAGTTGGGAAAAAATCCTGGATCAAAGTTGGGGAAATTGAAAGCAAGCATACCACGTTTGCCACGGATAAGGTGGAAGAAGGGAAAGCCTACCAGTTCCGAATCCTGGCTGTAAATTCTGAAGGCGCAAGTGAACCACTAGAAACGGATGAAGTTTTTGCTGGGAATCCAATTGGTAAGCATCCGTTTGATGCTGAGCCAATCAGTTCATATGGGCTGAATAATGGCATTTGAGGTCCATCAAATTTTTACTTTAATTGGGGTCATTTATTTATGATTAAGGCCAGGTGAGGATACTCAAAAAGGGATTCAGTGTATACGGTTGTCTTTAATAGTTCAAATCTAATCACCACATTTCTTGAGAAAGAATACTTCTCACGTGCTGAAAGGCTTTTCCTTTCAGTGAATTTTTTTTTCATTCGTTAGAAACTCTTCATCATATTTATAGTGGAATTTGCAATATGCAATTGTCTTTTCCAGCAAGTTTGCAGTCCATAAGTATTTTTCATTTAATTTTACACTTACACCTTGTACTATTAGCCTGAAAATATGTACTTCGGAAAAAGCTGAAATTCCAAACGTCAGGATTTACTACGCGCACTCTTGCGGATATTGGATCAGAAACTAGTTACTTACAGTTCTTGTTCTTACGTTTCTTCTATTTTGTTGTGCCAGAAATAAAACTCTGACTTAATTTTTCCTCTACAGCAAGAATAAAATGCAAGTTTCCCCTTACTAGTAGTTCATCTATCTCTTTATAAGCAATATGTGAATGTTCAATGTTGATATCCCGAAGAAGCTCAGAAACGGATGGTGGCCATGATAGTGTAATCAAAGCTCCATCTTTTTTTTTAAGTGCGACACATATCAAATTACACAGATATACTGTACGGTGGGCTTCCCTTCATGAAACACCCATCTGTCTAGGATGCTTTAATTTGGAGCAGAAGATTGGGGTCAATGGCTCTAATGGTCCTTTCTGGATCTGGGATACTATGATTCTGTGGTTCTATGCTGCTATAGTTCCTCTAGTCTAGGACAGGGGTAGGCAACCTTGGCTCTTTTATGACTCGTGGACTTCAACTCCCATGCTGGCTCAGGAATTCTGGGAGTTGAAGTCCACGAGTCATAAAAGAGCCAAGGTTGCCTACCCCTGGTCTAGGACATTAGGGCTAGCTCAGGAGGCATTTTGGCAGGTTTCTATTAATAAGATTGATAAGATAACCTTTATTGTCATTTTTTACTGTAAGCACACTGGCATACATTAAAATGAAATTCTGGTGCCTGCTATCAAAAGAAAGTATATATCTACCCATATACATGCATAACACACCTATATACATGCTATATACATACATATATATACATACATCCATAATATATATATATATATATATATATATATTAATCATTGTCCATTTAATATATTTGAATGTTGTTTCTCTATCAGGTCTCTGTGTATAAAAAGATATAGAAAAGCAATGAGGAATTATGTGCTCTGCTTCACCATGCTTAAACTTTTTTTTTCAGATCCTCCAGGACAAGCGTCTCAAGCTCAAGTTACTGATGTTTCCAAAGAGGCTATTACCATTACTTGGAATCCTCCAGCTAAAGATGGTGGGTCTCCAATTACAGGTTACATTGTGGAGAGAAGGAAGAAAGGCAGTAACCTTTGGGTCCCTATATCCAAGGAACCAATTCAAGGTCAGCAAATTCCATTGCGTAACATGAAACCCAGTTTGGTTTAGTGGTTAAGGCATCAGGCTAGAAACAGGGAGACTGTAAGTTCTAGTGCTTTTGGCACAAAGCCAGCTGGGTGACTTTTGGCCAATCCTTTTTTTTTTTCAGCCCTAGGAAGGAAACAATAGCAAACCATTTCTGAAGTCCTGCCCAGAAAACTACAGGGACTGGTCCAGGCACTTGTCAGGAGTCAAAAACTGACTTGAGGACACCAAAAAAAAACCATGGAAAACTCTATTGTTTTATTGAGTTAGCTTTCTAAACCTTTTCCATATTTACTTCCAAATTACAGTAATAGCATGAAAGTTCATCAAAATTTGAAATGTGTAATTTATGAGGGGTCCTTGGTGCTCTCTGAGCTTCCTTGTTTTCTTGCAAATGTTTCATTACCTAAACTAGGTGATGTTATCTAGTTTGGGTAATGAAACGTCTGCAAGAAAACAAGGAAGCTCAGAGAGCACCAAGGATCCTTCATATCAACCCTGAGGTACAAATATTCTCCTTTATGTGTGTTTATGCCCAGCAGGTGGCAGCAACATGCCACAATGTGGTACAATTTAGCGATTCTAGGTAGATGATGATAGATTAGATCAGAGGTCCCCAACCCCCGGTCTGTGGACCAGTACCAGGCTGCGGCATGCCAGCAACCGGTCCGCACAAACAAGCAAAGCCCCATCCGCGGGATGCAGGCAGCACACAAAACCACACACCCTCCGCTCCACGGAAAAACCTCTCTCCATGGAACCGGTCCCTGGTGCCCAAAAGATTGGAGACCTCTGGATTAGATGTGTGTGTGTGTGTGTGTGTGTGTGTGAGAGAGAGAGAGAGAGAGGGAGAGGGAGAGGGAGAGGGGGAGGGAGGGAGGGAGGGAGGGAGGAAGGGAAGGAGGGAGGGAGGGAGGGAGGGAGGGAGGGAGGGAGGGAGACCCTCAAATCCATGTCAACTCCCAGCAATCACATATAGACAGATCCTCTCCAGGATGAGCTGTCTCCCATATAGCCCTTCAGATCTTCCAAAATGCATGCATTGCCGTTTTAACGGACTTCATTCACCTCACCTCTGATTGTCCTCTTATTACCTTCTGCCTTTCCCAGAATTATGGAGTTCTTAAAGTCCAAAATATGACTCTGACTATGACACAGGCATCATTTCACCTTACACGGGAGAAGGCAAATGAAAACTATCCCTGTATTTCATTAAGAAAACCACAAGGATAGCCAATAAAAACTGCCAGAGATGGGCCTTGTAAACACAATCTAAGTAGAACATGGCAAAACAAACTCATTCTAGGTCACCCAAGGAGTGAGACAAAGCTGCATAGCCTCTCGTTACTTGTTCCACCTATATGCTGAATATACAATATATTGAGGAAAGCTGGGTTGGAAGAAGAGGAGCATGGATTTAAAAATGGGGGAATAAGCATAAATAACCCACTCTGTGCCGATGACGCTAAAAAGGCAAAAAATCTACCAGTAATGAAAATCAAACATCACAGTATGAAACAGTGATGAAGATTAAGTGTAAAGAAGACCAAACTAATGACAATAGCAAACAACTTTAAAATTAATAGAATATTAAAGTGGGGAGTAGATCTGCTTTATAGGATCAACTATCAAACAGTAAAGGAACTAGCACTCAAGAAATACGATACGGACTAGTACAAGTAGTCCTTGACTTACAACAGTTTGCTTAGTGACCATTGTAAATTACAATGGCACTGAAAAAAAGTGATTTGTGACCATTTTCACACTTATGATTGCGGCAGCATCCCCATGGTCACGTGATTTACATTCGGATGCTTGACAACTGATTCACATTTATGACGGTTGCAGTGTCCCGGAGTCATGTGATCACCTTTTGCAACATTCGGTCAAGCAAAGTCAGTAGGGAAGCCAGATTCACTTAATAACTGTGTTACTAATTTAACAACTGCTGTGATTCACTTAACAAATGTGGCAAAGAAAAGTCGTAAAATTGGGCAAAAGACACTTAACAAATTTCACACTTACCAACATTAAATTTTGGGCTCAATTGTAAGTTAAGGACTACCTGTACTTTGTAGAGTAGCAATGAAAGCCATGGAAAAGATATTTAGATGCCAGAATAGGTCTATGCTAGAAAATGTCTCTATTTACAAAGATCAGAAAAGTGCAGGAAATTATTTCCCTATGATAATATGTGAAAGTAAAAGCTGGAGTTTGCAGAAGCTCAATAGAGAAACTATTGTGATGAAGACTCTTGAGAATATCATGGATAGCCAGGAAAATTAAAAAAAAAAGCATTATAAAATAATTCTCAATTGAGGACACAAATAATATGTTCAAAATATGATAAACATCTAGTTTCTCTTGGATGGACATGTGTAAAAGCAAAGAGATATTGGACAAAAATACATACTTGGCTAGAAAGGATGTTGGGGAAACATGTTGATTTTAAACCTGAACTTTTTTTATTAGATATAATGCCAGGAAAGCTTGATTAAACAAAGTGTATATTTGATTTTGCATGTGACAACAGCAGCAAGAATTACATTCGCACAATATTGGAAAAATGAAGAAATAGCATCAGAGGAAGAAATAATTAAAAAAATACTAGTCTGTGCGGAAATGGACAGACTTACTCTGAGGTTGAAAGAAAAAGAAGAAACAGAATATTTTCAAACTTGGGACTTATTTTATCAATGGCTGGGCAAATGTACGAGGGATTAGGAATTTAATTTGTATTAGTGAATGATAAACTCAGGCAACACGTTTGTTGAATAAGTACGGTTGAATTGTATTAAAAAAATCAATAAAAACCTATAACACACAGAAAAAAAGGAAGTCTATAATGCTGGGAAAGGTGAAAAGAAGAAGGAGAAGAAGATGACCAAAGTGAATAGATTTACTTACAGCAGAAATGGGTGCACTGTTGAAGACTTGGGAGTCTTCCAATAGTGAAGACTCCAAGGCTTCCCTTCCAGTTGAGGGAAAGATCTATTTTTGTGGTCACTAAAAGCTGATGGTACATAATCTACATCTATCTATATCTCTCTATCATCTGTCTATCATCTATCTAGCTATCTAACTAGCTATCTCTATCTATCAACATCATCATTATCATCATCATCATCATCTATCATCCATCTATATTTGTATATAGATACTACTTTGTTATGACCAGGTTTTAAGTGGGATGTTTATTTGAATATTTTTTCTTACTCAGAATCCATTCTATCATTTAATTTGGAAAGCTAACTTCTTTCAAAAATGTTGTTTTTATCACCAGATACTAAGTGCAAAGTGGATGGTTTACTGGAAGGTGCAGAATATGAGTTCCATGTCATAGCAGTGAACCGAGCAGGGCCTGGCCTTCCCAGCAGTGCTTCCAACTCAGTGGTGGCAAGAGATCCCATCAGTATGGTTCTACTTTTCATTTATTTCTAGTGTCCAATACGTATATGTATGGTGTGTGTGTGTTGTGTCTCTCGGTGTGTGCGATTCAATTTATGAGGTTCATTATACAAGCAGAACATAATGGGATAATCAGGGACTTTGATTGTGGCAGCTTGTGTTTCTTGCTACTGATTGCTTCATTTCCATTTTGTAATGCCACAATCATTTAAATTTCAGCACGTGACAAGGTGATCCTCTTGTAATACTGAGTTGACCTAATGGTGGGGTTGGCCCAATTATACAGCAACACCTATCAATCAATCAATCTTTATTACAATTACTGCAACACCTATTTATTGCAAGTCTGGGATCTTGTAGTAACAACAAACTAACAATACAAGCCAAGTGATGGCAAAATGATTCCAGACTCCTGAAATAAATACTTCTTAAAGCATTTTACCTGACCTCTGACAGATCGTTCAAGCTCTGACTAATGGTGCTAAAACCATTCTGTCCCCTAATGATAGCTAATGTCCTGGTTTAAGGCACAGAACAAAACTGAGTTATCCAGCTATTGTTAAAATAGCTGTCATTCATCACTACAGTCTGCAGGTTGGGACTGTGGGTTATTGTAGTTCAGCAACACCTGGTGGGCCATTGGAAGTGAAGATTGGAACATGACACAAGAGGTATAGGGTATTTGATTATAAGCTAAACTAAAAGGTAAATATTAAAGTTCTGGTGGTGATTTCCAAGAACACTATGTGTTTCGTGCCAGCTTCCCAAAATTCCCTGCTAGGGAGAACCTGCAAATACTAGCATCTAGGGGTAGTTTTTCCATTTTGGAAATTTCCAGGAGCTGAGAGATCCCTGCCACCTGCTAAAATGTGCCAACTTTCCCGTGGAGTCTGACTGCTTGAAGGAATGTCTACTGGTATGGCAAAACTGGCATCTGTTCTACATTTCCACCTAAGAATGAGGAAGTAGGCCATCGCTGATTTATAAGCCATTTTTGGCTTCTTTTCCATTTGTTTTTCAAAATAATGAAGTAGTTTTCAGATTCATCGGAGCTTTATTTGTGTGGGATAATCCTGAATTTCTGTCTGATGTTATATTTTGTTTAACATATCACGTCAAGAATATGTATACTATATGAACTGGCCCAGAGGCTAACGTATCTCAGTAAGCTTTAGCTATAAATTATTACCAGTTCTTCACACACACAAGATGTCTCAGACCAGATGGCGCTCATGAATTTGAGAGGCAGGAACGCTACCTGCTCTACGAAATCGAAAAGCTTGAATGGTCTGTCAGTTCAAATAACATCTTTCTTTCAATAACTTACAACTTACCGATGTTTACTATTGATCCAGAGCCTCCTGGGCTGGTAAAGGGATTGCAGGTGGCTGATTCTTCCCAATCCAGCATTTCCTTGGCATGGCAAGAACCGGATGAGGGTGATCCACCTTCAGGATACATACTGGAGATGCGAGCTGAGGACACCAAGGAATGGTCCAAGTGCACCAAGATCCCAATCTCTGGCAAGAGTTACACAGTGGGAGGTCTGCAGGAGAAGCAGAAGTATTTCTTCCGCATCCGAGCTGTCAATGAAGCTGGAGTCGGAGAACCAATTGAGCTGAAAGAAGGTGTTCTGGCCATGCCCCCTCCAGGTACGACTTGCCCAACCTGGCCTCCATACAATCATGCCTTGACTGCTGGTATGTTAACTCTTTTGCAGGAAGTGAGAGATACCGAATTTGAAATAGAAGGTTAATACAGCATATGAATGGCTAACACCCAGAAAATCCAGAAAACATTCTATCAACAAATCTAAGAGATTGGGCAACCACTTGTCTGAAATGGTATAAGCAGGGGTAGGCAACCTTGGCTCTTTTATGACTTGTGGACTTCAACTCCCAGAATTCCTGAGCCAGCATGGCTAGCTCAGGAATTCTGGGAGTTGCAGTCCACGAGTCATAAAAGAGCCAAGGTTGCCTACCCCTAGTATAGGGTCTCCTGCTTGAGCAGCGGGTTGGACTAGAACAGGGGTAGGCAACCTTGGCTCTTTTATGACTCGTGGACTTCAACTCCCAGAATTCCTGAGCCAGCATGGCTCAGCTTGGAAACCTCTTCCTTTCCCCTCAGCGTGCCCTGGCTCAGGAATTCTGGGAGTTGAAGTCCACGAGTCATAAAAGAGCCAAGATTGCCTACCCCTGGCCTAGAGATTAGAGAAGCCAATTCTTCCAAATGTTTTGTTTTAAATGTGGCTGCATTCATTTCAATGACCCCCAAAGGACAACACCTATCACGTTGTCCTTGACAATGGTTATCACATCCTTATTACATTTTACATGCAGATATTTTTTAAAGCTTGATTTAAAAAAAAAAAAATAAATCTAGAAGTGGCATTTATTTGCCACTAGGTGAAGGGCAGAATCTAGGGGAAGACTTTTTTGGTCACATCATATGCCATGATTATGAGAGTCAGATCCATTTCTATCCTGTCCAAACAAGCAAATTCTAATTAAATCCAGGCTAGGCCATGAAGACGTAAAAATACACACAGAAAAGATAGTGGGAAATACTTACGCGCCTGCTACTTTATTTAGTTTGCCCCTTAGCTACCTGTGCTGCATTGCTGATCAGTTGTCATAACCCTTGAATGTATAGTCTAAATATTCTTCCTGAATTAATTTGACATTTTTGCTGTTGGAATCGAAGGAATATAATAGGTAGTAGCAGTACAAATAGATCCTACTGTTTATTCAGGCATCTTTTTGATGAACATCTCACTGGCAGGCTATTTGCTGTGCTTACAAAAAGTTCTAAATTTTACCCACAAGACCAAACTTCTAGCCAATTACTGGCAGTACTATGTTAAATGAGTGAGTAATCTGATTCAGGATTTCTAATGTTCCAAATTGTACTCTCTCTCTCTCTCTCTCTCTCTCTCTTCTCCTTCTCCCTCCCTCCCCCCTCATCCTCCTCCTTCTCTCTCTCTCTCTTTCTCTCTCTCCCCTCTGATATGTTATGTAGCTGCTCCAAAGTTTGATCTGACTGTCAGACTGAAGAATCATATGGTGGTTCGTGCTGGGACTGCCCTCTGTATTCACACTTCCTTTACTGTAAGTTGTCTTTTTTTCATCTGGAATATTACATTTAAAAATGTTGCATATCCATATCTTTGGAAATTAGTCAAATTGAGACTAGTGAGATTTTGAGCATGAGGATCTGGAATGTTGGTATTGCAAATAATTTACTTGCAAAAGAGCCAGGATTCAATTTCTGGCATCTCTGCTTAGAAGTAATCCTTGTTTATTGATTGCCTCATTTAGAAACCATTTACAATTACAGTAGTGGTGAAAATTAGGTTTGTGACCAATCCTCCCATTTACGACCTTTGCAGGCCTGTAAAGCAAGGGAAAGCTGGAGTAAGATCATAAGCACAGTCACAGTTTCACTTAGTGACCACTTTACTTAATGACCAAGTTGCTGGTCCCAACTGTAGTTGCTAAATGAAGACTACCTGTGGTAGAAAATGATGGGAGGGGATATTTGAAGATATTTGGCCTGAGACTCTCAACTGCCATTGTCGGATAAAGATAACTTATATAGATATAGGATACAGATATATCCTATAGATACATCTATTTTCTATACAGATGACTATATATCTATATATACATCTACATCTGTATCTCTATCGTATATCTGGCTGTACAATGGCTCAATGGTTAAAGATGCTGAGCTTGTCAACTGGAAAGCTGACAGCCCGGGTTTGAGACCCAAGCATCGCGTGACGGAGGGAGCTCCCATCCTCGCCCCAGCTCCTGCCCATCTAGCAGTTCGAAAGCATGCAAATGCAAGTAGATAAATAGGTACCACTTTGGGGGGAAGGTAACACAGCTCCATATTTTCATGCTGGCCACATGATGACGGAAGCACCACTCAGACAATAAAGGCTTTCATGGCTGAGAATCAGAGATGAGCACCAGCCTGAGTTGGTCATGACCGGATAGGAGAAACTTTTTAAGATATATCTATATATACTTATAGAGGTATAGAAACCAGTTTGATCTAGTAATTAAGGCAGAGCTCCCCAACCTTTCTGGGTTGGTGGCCCGGAGGGAAAGGGAGGAGCAGGGAAATGTGTGTGCGCATGTGTGTGCATGCGCAAATGGGCACATACACAACGGTGGCACTAGTGCCCATGCACATGTGCAAGCAGGCCGTGCACACCCGTGACGGTGCTGACAGTGGTGCTGGTGCCCACACGCATGTGCAAGCAGGCTGCTAGCGCCCACGCACATGCGCAAATGGGCTGCTAGTGCCCACGAGACGCGGTGGTGCTAGTGCCCCTATGCATGCACAAACGGGACTGCTAGTGCCTGCGTGGCGGCGCTAGCACAAGTGAGGGGGCACGTACACATGCGCACACTTGCCAGCCATTCCCATGACCCAGTGGCCAACAGGCCAGGGCCTGGAAGCGGGCTGTGGCCCACAGGTTGGAGACCCCTAAATTAAGGCACCAGGCTAGAAAGTGGGAGCTTCTAAAAGGAAATCAAGCTGGCCACTTCCATGCTGGCTTTTCAGAAAATGTTAAAAACTGGATTAATTTAGAAATCTTTTCTTAAGTTTCTGTATGATGACATCTAGTTCTCATTGCTCTCATTTTTTTTCTCTTTATATTCTGTTTCTTATGTTTTTGTTTTGTGGTTTTGTGTGGTTATTGTTACTGTTACTGGGATTGATTTTAATTTTACTGCGAATGTTTTCATTCTTGTTTTAAACAGCATGCCACTGTAGTTGCCAGTTAAAAGTAAAAATCTCAGATATGTGTGATGTAAAGTATAATTTCTGAGGTTGACAGATCATATGTGAAACCTATTCAGGCCAGAAAAAGAAGCTTGTTAAGAAGAGGTGGCGGCTTGACTGTGTATAACTATTTTAATGGGAAGCTATACATATTCAAGCTGTTGTTTTTCCTACTCCTAATCTGTAAGAGAGACCAATGCCAGTTGGGATATTGGACTAATTAGAGTTTTATGAACCCTGTAATTGCTGCTCAAAGCTATACCAGGAGACTTCATTGTTGGATCAGGCCAAGCATTCCACAATAGGGATTCCTTACTCTTTCCCAATTTTAGCCTGAATGATTTTTATGACTTAGGAGTCCTTGTTATTCTGCTGCTGCTACTTGTTTCACAGAGTAATTGACCGGATGTAAGGATGTAACAATTGCTCCAGGTGGTCCTTTAATCACAATAGCTTCAAAGGACCTACTTTGACCTACCTCAGCTGAGAGAGTTCCTTGAAAAGAGGACTGAAGCACCGGTAGCTTTTAAGTTCTTTGTAAAATTATTTCCAAGCAAGCAATATCAACCTGTGAGAAAAATTATTTGTTTTTCTCTGACAATATGTTGGATGAAGAGGGGCAGGGGGAGGATTAGGAAAAGGATATAAAATCAGTCAGAGGAAGAAGTAGTAGTAGTAGCCCATTCATTTGATGACTTTGCTTCCATCTGCCCTGATTGTTCAGCCTCCTCACATTAACATTTCCCCTCCTGAAGGAATACTTGCATATGTAAAAGTTTCAGTATCCTGTAAGATGCATTTTTAACCCACAACATGGAAATAGCATGATCCAGAGAATTTCCTGCTCATCTTGTTCTCCTACTTTTCCTATGCTCTGTCTCCCTCCTTATAGAGAGCACAATTCCAAATAGAGAAAATGTTTAAGAGACTAGGCAAAAAAAAAACCAAAACACCCTAGCATGAGAAGGTCCCTCTCCTGCTTCCTTTGAACCTGATTTGTCTCCAACAGGGCTCTCCTCCTCCCAACGTTGTGTGGCAAAAAGATGGGGTTCCCACAAGGGGGAGAGAAAGCATTACGAAAGGCAAGCATCACTCCCAGTTCCTCATCCACAGCACCAAACGCTATGATTCTGGACTCTATCGGATCGTGCTGAGTAATGACTATGGGGAGGCCCACTATGACATCCATGTCCGAGTGACAGGTAAAGGATCAGAAGGAGGGATAAGTGGGAAGGTGTATTCTGCCCCGTCTGTTGATTTAGCCAAAGGGGGCAGTGAGGATGCACTGTCCATGCTGAAGAAGTAGGGAAAGAGAATTTCTGACTCAGGCATTCTCTCCCCACCCACCCATTCCCCCCTATGAAATTGTTTGTATGTACAGTGAGAGCTTTGCACCAAAGACAAATTCCTTGTGTGTCCAATCACACTTGGCAATAAAGAATTATCCTATCCTATCCTATCCTAGGCAAAAAAAATAGTATTGCAGATCAATGTTCACTAGAGGCTGCCTCTGAGAACATCTCAGCCCAGGGATTTATTAGATCCAAGCTTAAAAGTCCTTCTAAGCACAAACACCCACTCTTTCAAGAACCACAATTTGGGATGAGGGCAGGAAATGTTTCATTTTTGGATGAGACAATATTCAAAGAGAAGCAACCTGGAATTAAGGAGAAACTTCCTAACAGTGAGAACAATTAACCAGTGGAACAGTTTCCCTTCAGAAGTTGTGGGTGCTTCATCACTGGGGGGAGGGGTTAAGAAGAGACTGGACAGCCACTTGCCTCAAATTGCATAGGGTCTCCTGCTTGAGCAGGGGGTTGAACTAGAAGACCTCCAAGGTCCCTTCCAGCTCTATTCTGATTGGTTGAAAGAATGGCTAGATGCTAATGATTAAGCAATAACCCAAGACATATTATTTTAGTTTTAATCAGTCTTTTTCAGCTCTAGCTCACTTTATACTCTTACGATTTTTATAATTCTGAATAGCTAATGCTGAGGTCTAAATTTCTGCTGATGAACCATGGACCAACAATATAAAACACCCAAAATGTCAGCCAATCGGGGAAGGGCAGTATACATTACAATGCTTGTTTTGGACAATTTGACACTCCCTTTATAAATTAATATCTCAAAGCCAGGTCATCAAACATATATTTTTTTTAAAAAAAGGATTTGATGTTGTAAGCTGCCCAGAATCACCTCACAATGATACAGGCGGCAAACAAATTCAGTAACAAACAAAAAAAAGTTGTCATATAGTTATTGCCAGAAAAGGGACTGATGGATGACTAGAAAGAGAAAGGAAGCTCTGGTTCACCTTTTGCATTTCTGTCTTAGACTTCCCAAGGCCACCTACTAATCTGAACCTCTACGAAGAGGTGCCAAACACTGTAACACTGAAGTGGGACCATTCTCCAGATGTGAAGGAGGATGACAATGCCCATTATGTCATTCTAAAGCGTGACACCAGCACGGCCACTTGGTTCACTGCAGAAGAAAAAGTGTACAGTAACAAGTACACTGTGACTGGTCTCCTTGCTGGCAGGAAATATTTCTTCCGGGTAATTGCCCGCAATGATATTGGTGACAGTGATCCTTTGGATTCAAAAGACTCCTGGCACATCAATAAAGATATAGGTAAGTAGGGAGGTCTCTATAGCGATACTTAGAGCAAAAGATTATTATTTTATTTTATTTTTGATGATGTGTTTCAATGGATCTCACTGCGTTTGGCATTTTTACCATGGATCTCCTGCAAGTGGAAATGGAAGGACCTGTTGGATAGCTGACAATAGCAATATTACTGGTGCACGCTGCTGGTTTGAGACAATAGTTTGTTTAGTTTGTTACAGATGAAGCTATTATGACTGAATAATCATTTTCTCAAATGTACTCTCAAGCTGGGTATATGCAAGGAAAAAGAGAATGCTTTGGCTTTTTCTTTCAGACAAGGACACTTCAGCCAAATTTTCACCAGTGGGATATACATTTCTGACAAAGGAGCTGAGGGATGTGTAGGAATAACCAGTCTTTCACTGTGCAGTCTGCGGTCTCCCAGGTTTTTCACACTTCAGTTAAATCTGAAAGGAAAGCCATATCCAAATATGGCTTTTAGATTAGAAAGTATGATAGAAACTGCAATGCTATATTTTTTTAAGCAACAACAAAGTTACCAAGCAAAAATAGCAACAAAAAAATTCTGCAATTTGCAGCAGAAAGATAAGCTTCAAACACCACCAAAAGAAATTGGAACCAACGTGAGGTGGTGGTTAAGAAGTTGGACTTGGAGACCCTAAGCCCATCCCCAGCCTTGTTAGCCAGAGGCTGAGTTTCAGCCAGTCACTCTCTTTCAGCCCATACCACCAAATAGGAGGTAGAAACAACTATCTAGTCCTTGGTAACGTCCACAATTGAGCCCAAAGTTTCTGTTGCTAAGTGAGACATTTGTAAAGTGAGTTATGCCCCATTTTACAACCTTTCTTGTCACTATTGTTAAGTGAATCACTGCAGTTGTTAAGTTAGTAACACGTTTGTTAAGTAAATCTGGCTTCCCCATTGGCTTTGCTTGCCAGAAGGTTGCAAAAGGTGATCGCATGACCCCCGGGAGACTGCAACCATCATAAATGTGAGTCAGTTGCCAAGCGTCCAAATTTTGATCACATGACCATGGGGATGATGCTACCGTCTTGTGAAAAATAGTCATAAGTCACTTTTTTCTGTGCCATTGTAACTTTGAACGGTCATTAAATGAACTGTTGTAAGTCGAGGACTACCTATAGAAAAGAGCCAGTTTGGTGTAATGGTGAAGGTGCTGGCATAAAAAGCAGAAGATGGTGAGTTCTATGGCTGCTTTAGGCATGACAGCTGGGTTGTTGCTGTGGGGAAAACTTGACTTGATCCAGTGTGTGTGTGTGTGTGTGTGTGTGAGAGAGAGAGAGAGAGAGAGAGAGAGAGAGAGAGAGAGAGAATGTTTTTGTGTGAATGTGAGTACATGTATATGTACAAAAAACATCCTTTTCACCCTTGTGGCTAGTATGTGTCTTCCTCAATCTCGGGGTCCTCTACCTGAGAATTTGAGGGTTCTGCGCAGGATCTTCCCTGTTCCCTAACATTGCACTCTTCTGGACAGAGAGCTCTGATGTTGTTCCTGGGATTTATTGGCACTATTCTCCCAGCTTATGAGGTCACAGCCCTACCACCACCAGGCCCACTTTGGCCTTTACTTTCTACATCCTCTCTAGTTCCTCCTTCAGGCCTTGGTATTTCTCCAATGATATAATAATAGTAATCTGTTTACATTAAAGAAAACTGTTTATGTCATCTTGAACTCCTGGAAGGAAGGTGGGAAATGGATTTAACAAATAAAGTAATTTTAAAGCAACTTAAAAATAAAATAGAAAGAAAGGAATCTGTTTTATAAAGAGAGGGGGGGGGAAACCTTTCAGGAAACTGGAGGGTTGATTTTGGCGTAGTGTTCCTGTCTCTATATAACTTGTGTAGAACTATATGCACAAACATGGATACGGCTGATGAAACGAACTGTCTTTTGGAGCCCATCGTCAATCTCTTTGTTTTGTTAACAGAACTTTTCAATGCCAAGATGAAGGAGTACCATGAGCGGGACTGGAGCCATGCTCCCCATTTTATAACTCCTCTGAAGAACCACCTAGTGTGCCGAGGCCACGACTGTACCATGAGCTGTGCTTTCTTAGGAAACCCCCGCCCAGAGATTACATGGTACAAGGGCGAAGTCAATATTACAGCCCATTCCAAATTCTGGTACAATTCAACCAGTGGTGTTTGTACGCTGATGATTCCCACATGCACTGCCAAGGATAGCGGCGAGTACACCATTTTAATTGAGAATGAGCTTGGGAAAGTAAAATGCAGTTGCACCTTGACAGTATATGGTAAGTTGTCTTTCCTCTTTGGCATAGATTGAAGATATTGGTACTATCCGATTCATTTTAATATGTTCAGCCTCAGAAGAGAGCCAGTCATTGATTAAAGCATCAGGATAGAAACCAGGAGACTGTGAGTTCTAGTCCTGCCTTGAGCACAAAGCCAGCTGACTGACCTTAAGGCAGTCACACCCTCTCAGTCCTAGGAATGAGGCAATGCCAATCTATTTTCCAAAAACCCAACCAAGAAAAATGCAAGGACCAGTGCAGGCAATTGCCCGGAGTCAAGTCTGACTTGATGCCCCCTACACACAAAAAGGTAACCAAAGTCAGATATGATATAATTTCTGCTCAGAGAATGACTTCTACTGAAGCTGATACTTTTTGTACTAGTTCAGAACCTGAAAGAACCTGAATATTTCCCCTCCCCCCTTCTGACAGAGAGATGGCCACAGCTAGTCTCAAACTTGGGAAATTTCGAAATTTTGATTAGGCTGTAGATCACTTAATACAAAAATCGTGACATTTTTATATCATGAATTTAAGGAATGGCATCAAAGGAGCTTTTCTTGGAATGCTATAAAACCCTTGATAAAGGCCTCAAGTCACCCAATGTCAGGGGAGAGATATCAAAGTTGACAACTTGGGTGTTTGTGTAGTCAGTTACAGAAGAGGTAAGGCTAAGAAAGGAGGTTGAACGAGGCAGTGACACGTATTGGGATCTAGGAGAGAAGCTCATTTCATTCAGTTTCATTGTTGCACGTAGTACTTGCTTCAGCCAGTGCCTGTCTAGACCTCCAAGTCCAACTCAATGAGGAAATATTCAGGTTCAGTTCTTCAGGAGCCACAAAGGTTCTGGTCTCCCTTATCTTGTTGTGGATGGTCCTTTTACTTTTTGTTTTTAGAAAGTTGTTGAATACATACATTTGCCTAAAATTCTTGCAAGCTGGGAAGTAGCTGGGAAGTACTTGATTTTTTTTTAAATTTTCTCCACGCCACCCCTTTATCAAGCACCGACCTTAAGAATAAGAGACAAATGCCTTGAGAATTTGACTATGAACAGAATTTTCCTGCCATTCAATAACAGACTTCTATTTATTTATCCAATGTGTACAGCTGCCCATATCACGAAAAGTGATTCTGGGTGGCAACATTCAATAATGCAGGATCTGTTAATATTTTTTATCCTTTCTCTTTTTAGAAAAAGATGATAAAAGCCTTTTGGACACAATTATTGGCAGCCTGCAGAAATCAAAACATCTCATGTGAACCGCATACCAAATACAAATTTCAACTATGGTTCAGCGTCATTCAGATTGTTTTGGGTTGTGCGTGGTTTGAACTCTTTAGTAGTCTTGTAACGCAAATAAGATGCCGTCATAGGGACAATAGATCTGCTATCAGAAGACTAAGAAGATGTAGATTATACTAGTTATAATTAATACAGTAATTTAAAATGAGACAAATATACTTTTGTGCCTTCATTCTATTTCTTTTCTTATTTACCTAAATCCTGGAACCTGACATTCATTTCCCCACTGGAAGCTTGCATCAGGTCATGTTATTATATAACACTACTGTACACACACACACACACACACCAAAAATCTATGACTTTGCTAACGATATTTTGCAATTATCTAATGGAATAGAAGAATGGCCATTTCAACTGTATCTAATCATAATTTCAATGTAAAGTTGGCAAAGCACACATAGCAATAAATACTTAAGAGCTTATCCAGTTGAAGTAGGACATTTAGGTTGAAATGCCTTTTGGAATTATCCTCAAAGTATCAACTGCCAACATACTTTTGTTATGGGTCTTTTCTTATTATGGAAAGGTGCTATATTTATTTTAACGTGTGATATAATGTATATCTAATCTATAAACTCAATATCTTAAACATGACCTATATTGAATCCTTTACTGCCATTAAAGATTACTAAAACAATCAGTATAAAAATGTGGCAGCGGTCAACCAGAAAGCCAACATAAAAATAAATCATTTCAACTTTAGGACTGCAGAAAACTTCAATTAGTGGAAACCGACTACCATGAGTAAATGCTACTAGTATCATATTGCAGTTTTTCCAAGGTTTTAAAGCCACTAATTCAAAAATAGACCTGAGACAGAAAACCCCTTACAGGTGTCTCCACCACAGAAAAGGATTTGTCCATGGTAGGTATATCAGAAGAGGGAGGTCCTCAAGGTCTCTGATAAAGATGCAGGGAATGTTATATGGAAGACGAAAAACGAAAGCATCCATTAAAAAAGAAGTCAGTTTTTGCAAAATCTAGTGGGTAGTCAAGAATTCAATAACATACATAAATCTTTAGCACAAATCTCAAGTTACAACATCAAATATTTCCTCTCTTTTTCCCTTAATGTCTACTATCTCATATTGAGCTAATATAGTTCTTATTGTTATCAACTAAGTAAAACCATCTTTGTTACATTTATCAATCGTTTTTAGCTTATACATTTCTTAATTGTGTTTGCATTCAATCCTTATATACAATCAATGTCCTGTTACTGCTTTTTCCCCAAGTTTCCCTTATCTCAACGTCTACATTTCCCCCTTTTTATAACAAAATCTAAAATTCTAAATACACATCTTGTCTATTTGCATATAATCTTATTCTATTTTCTAAAAGTTATCTATTTTTCACCATATTAAACCAAAAGTCTATTAATATTATTACACAGCTTACCTATTCAATTATAATATTACTTTATTTTCTAAAAATTATCTATTTTCCACCATATTCAACCCACTAATCAATAGTATAAAATCCCCTCTACTAGATCAAAACCCTAGTTTCTTTCGGCCTTACTCTGGCTTTTTTCCTTTGCCAACTAACCTTCCATGTCAGTACTTTTGAATCCTCAAACAGTTCTCCCTCTATTATTATATGTATTATTTGAAATAAGAAAGACCATTTAATTACAGTTTTTTGGGAAGGACTAGCCCAATTATATTCATTTAATCTCCTCCCTATTACTCCAATTTCCCACAATTGTCCTGATAAATTTATCTTCCATTCAATCTGTTCTTCTTCCTTTTCCTCAAATTTCTTCTGATTTATGTAAAAAGTCTTTTCCATTTTCAATGTTGTCACTCTATTTTCTAATTCTCCTGTTGGCTGGATCTGTTGGTCAGTTGGGTCTTCTGTCTTAGTATTTAGTTGTTCCACTTCTCCTGTTACTTGCTGCATTGTTAGTTCTTTGGTTGTAGTCAAGATCTGGGTTTGTATATCTAAGCTGGCATCTTGTTCCTTTATGTTGCCTCTTATTTTGTTACACACTGAAAGAATGGTTTTGTGTATTGATTTTAACATAAAAAGGATTTTTTCCTGATCTTCATCCATTCTTCTTCTTCTTGTGCCATATCCGTTATCGGACGTTGGCGATCATGTTGGCGATCCTGTTTTTATCAGCAGTCGCACGAAAAAGTGCTGCTGAGTTTTGTCCAAACCAGTCCCTTAGATTTTGAAGCCATGATGTTCTTCTTCTGCCTGGACCTCATTTGCCTTCAATCTTTCCCTGGAGGATTAAATGGAGTATGCCGTATTTTTCTGGGTGTCGCATCACATGTCCGAAATATTCTAGCTTTCGTTTTTTAATTGTTTTGATGATTTCCCTTGGCTTTCCCAGGCGGCTTAAAACCTCCTCATTTCTGATCTTGTCCACCCAGCTTATACGTAACAGCCGCCTGTAAATACACATTTCAAATGCTTCTAGTCTCTTCAGGTGGCCTTCTGTCAGAGACCAACTCTCTACTCCATAGAGCAGGATAGAAAAAATATAGCATCTGACAAGCCTGATTTTCAGTCTTAGGCTTATGTCGTGACTGCAGAAGACCTTTTTCATTTTGAAGAATGCTGTTCGAGCTTTCTCTATCCTTGTCTTTACTTCAGCGGTCATGTCCCAGCTTTCATGTAAATTAGAACCGAGGTGCGTGATCCTTTCAACTTTTTCTAGTGGTATTCCTTCTGAATTTATTGGTGGTAAATTATCTTCATCCATATTCTCTTGATAATGTATTAAGTTGAAAATTTTAAAATCAAACGTTAAAAATAGTTTTTTGTTTTTTATAGCTAGGTATGGGACGTGTTGTAGGTAGTCTTTATAGTGGAAATTGTTTGCCAAGTAAGAATTTATAATCCAAAGTATTCCATCATCTTGTATAATAACACATACTTTTCATGTAAACAAATAGGAAAACAATTTCCTACATATAGTTCTGAAAATCAGTAAACGTTTATCTTCATAGTTCAAACAGGCCAGATATGCCACCCTGCAGTTCCTTCTTTACAGCTGAGTTTTTCACAAGTGGTATCTGACAAGGTCAAAGAGTTTTTTCTAAATTCTAGGCTTCAAGACAAGTTTCTTTTAGTCAATAACAAGTTGTAATACCATACTTCGCCACAAGATGTCACCGATGCCGTTTAAAACTTTTTAAGTCCCCCGTTTTTATAATAGTTTTTCAAAGTTTATTTCTTTTCTTTTTAGATAAAAATCAGCATATCCTGTAGAAATAGGAATAAGAAAACTTTTAGGAAAACTTTTTAGTCCCCAAATTTCAAAAGTATATGCATCCAATTAAAGTTGTTTTTATAATTGCTTTGTTTTCCCTGGGTAGTCAGTCACCGCTGTTCTTAGAAGGTGGGGCAGGAATTCCCTTCCCTCTCTCCTCACAGGGGGAAAAATATTTAGGGCAGCTTTTGCAGGAAAGATATTTAGAGTCTTAAAGAGAAGATCAGATCTCACCCAGTTTCATCTGTGTTGCTTTAAAGGTGCTTGGTAGTAATTTTGACTTCGGCTGTCAGCAGCTTAATGATGAGCCATATTGCTATGGCCGGTCTTTCCCCCGCCAGTTTGGAGAGCTGCCCCGGATCAAGCGGAAGGGCTGCTGCCCTCCCACGATCAAGTGGGGATCCCCTCCTCGCTCATTGCCCCTACAGGGCGACTTTCGATCCTTTCCAAGGTCCCCCAGTGGGATGAAATTGGACGCTGAAGACGGAGTTCACCTCCATGCGTCCGCAAGCGCCGATGACAAACCGGAAGTCCATGAATAGATTTTCTAATGTTTAATATTGGTATAATAAAAAAACCAGGACTCAGTTTATAACTCCCAAGTCCCGTTCACTTCATCATGCATTAAGCTATGGTTTATTTTTTTTAATGTTTCCTAGCACTGTACAAACTGGAGGATAAGAACAAATTTACCCATATTATGCAGTTATATTTCTGTAAAAACACAAGGTCCTAAGGAACTGATCTGTTTCACTCCTGCTGTTATGGGTATCTGAAGGGTGGTAAACATTGTCCTGGAAGGGATATGCTATATAATTTATACCTGTGAAGGGCAGAATGCTGGTCTTCTTGCATTTCCTCGACCATTGTTACAATGGCTCAGGATATCATCAAGAACTGATGCCAGTTGATTCCTCACTTAAAAATACCACATGGTGATGTGCTTTGTATTAAATAAACCCACCTAACCTAATACGAATTCAGAATTTTCTATGCATTTTAAAAAACCTCTTCGAATCATTTCTTACATTTTCACAGTAATCCTGATTTGTACGTTCATACATTTATATGCTGCTTGGAATGGATAAGACATGTTATCAAAAGACAAAGAGATAAGATAGAAGCAGTCGTGAACCAGTTGAGTACCACAGCCCAATCCCATCATTTGGCAATGAAAGTTTCAAAAGAAACTGGCCGATGCAGGACCTTGTTCTCCTGTTTCTCCCTATAATATTGGCAAGTTGAGTGTGGAGGTGGTTCAGGATGCACAAAAGGAACAAAAGGCTGCTAGGTTCATCTGTCACAATTGTGTTGGTCCTGGAGAAATGAAGCAGCCAAACCTGGAACCTGTGAATCAGGCATTAGGATCTTGTTATCCAGCAGAGATAGCTTATAATTTCTAATAACTTCCTGTTCTCAACAGTGAATAAGACCAATCTTTAATCTGATACAGGAAAATAAATATTTTGATTGGCAGGAATCTCCTTATGGTTCTCCCTTTTTTGTATCCAAGCAAAGTATAAACAAATTGTAACATAAATAAATCACAGTTAAGACAATTTCAAAATGCTAAAGCTTCATAGAAAAATCCAGCTTCTGATTAAAATGTTCCAGAGCAGACTGCCCTGTGCCGGAGACCGTTCCTATTGTTATGAAACAGGTTCACACATTGTATTATGCCAAGAGGGGCATGAAAAGGTTGGTTTTGGTGAAATGTAATATAGGAATGTAGTCATTGTAGTTTGTAAGCCACCACTTTAACCAAAAGTATGCCTCCCCCAATTATAGCTTATTTAACAAAACTATAACTTAAAAAATCCATGAGACTCTGTGTGTGTGTGCATGTATATGAATGACAAGAAAAATGTAAAGGCATGAACAAAAATGAAAAGAGGGAAAATCCCTCTCGAAATAAATTTTTACAGAACTAAAAGTTCAGATCTTAAAGTAAACTTTGGCAGAAGAGAATAATGTGATCGGACATTCCATTTTGTCAGGAAAAGGCCTGTTCATACATAGAAACTGAACACATGTCTTCTATCCGGGGTTTTAAATCATGTGTAATAGTTTTCTCCATAATAAAATAATATTTTCATGATTACTCATCCACAGTAAATTAAGCTCTTTGTATTTTGATAGGTTCAATGTTTTTAGAATATAATTTGATGTCATATTCTTATCTTTATTTCTTTTCCCAGTCTTATGAATGAATCAAAGTGGTGCCACCACAGAACAAACAGAAAACACTTGACTTAGTGTCCAATCCAAAACATTACACTTTCAATTTAAACCTTGGAGTGCCCAATAAACAAGTAAACTCTTGCATTAATTACATCTTAAGATAATGAGATACTAATGTAATGTTCCCAAAACTCCAACCCACTGGTTTATTAAAACAGGACATTCCAAACCAGTCTTAGTATTAGTACACTGTATGCTTCCCTTTAATTTTTTATCCATTCATTCTACTACACCTCTCTGAAGCAATAGAATATACTCTACATACATTTTCTGCCTGGCAGCCTAATAAATTATACTGTCATTCCTTAATCTAATCCTCACCAGGATAAGTTTAGTTCGCTTTCAACACTTCCTCACAAAATGTATGTCTATATGAAAGGTGGACTTCCCCTGCGTTCTGTTTTAGCAAGAATTACCAAATAATGCACCATACATGTGGTTCTTTTGCCTAGATTTTCACTTTATTTATATGTTATATACAGTATTATATATTGAAAATTTTGTATATATACATATATACACACACATATACATTGTACATACACAAACGTGCACACAACCGAACATTCTTGATACTGTAAATTTAAAGAAGTTAAACTAAGCACAAAAGAAGAAAATTTTGCATTGTATTTGCTTCTGAGTTAATCCTAACATAAGTATCTTTGCAATTATTATCCACAGATCCATTTCCATTGGTTTTTAAAGAAAGCATTGCTAGGAATCTAACAGGATTTATCCTGGTTTTGTATAATGGTGAAATCATTGTTGATTAGTGAGTATAATTTGTAATACATTAGACATTATCTCAGTCTGATTCATATCACATAATATTAAACAGAAGCCATCGTTCAATTTGTACAGTTGCTGACTATTAAATGCCATAAATAGATCTCTAATAAATACAAAAGGGAAAAAATGGTATGAACCTGTTTATGCAAATCTCTAATTATTTACTAAGTTCTCCCTCATTATTTCATTTTATTCCAGGACTGCTTTTGTATACTAACAGAATTCCCCCTCTATTCTCAAACCATTGAAACATCTAAAAGAAAAAGGCATTACTGAGGGTTCTGCATGCTATTTCCAAACAGAATTCCCCAAAACTTTGAATGCTCTTACTCTTCATGCTTTCTTGTGCACCATCAAATCATCGCTTCAGCAATCTAACACAGAGGTCCCCAACCTTTTCGGCCCCAGGGACCGGTTATGTGGAGAGAGGTTTTTCTGTGGACCGGAGGGGATGTGGTTTTGTGTGCTGCCTGCATTCCGTGGATGGGGCTTTGCTTGTTGTGCGGACTGGTTGCTGGCATGCCGCAGCCCGGTACTGGTCCACGGACCGGGGGTTGGGGACCCCTGGTCTAACACACAAACTCCTTGCATATCTAGTCCACTACTGTGTTCATAAGCATCTTTAAATTCAAATTCAAGGGTGTCATTATTTTTTTAAAAAACCCTAAACATCTCATGCCTCAAACCAGCAGGAAAAGGAGAGATTATGTTAGGAAGACTCTCACATTTGTTCCCTTTTTTCACTATCATAATAATGCCATTCTGATAGCTGCAACATTAACTGTGGTATACAGTAAGGGAAAAGCTTCACCTTTTTCAGCATTGTCGCTTTTCCCAAGTCACTCTTATTCTTTTTTTTTTATCGCAGGGAATTGAATGGGATGGAATAGGGGATTGCCAACAACTGGCAAATTACTAACATAAGCATAATTCATCTCAAAATGTTTTACAGTAGAGGAATACACATCACTGTCTCTTCTCAGAACTAGATTTGAGGAGTTAAATTCAACAGTGCCTAGTTTTTTCTACAATGTACCAGAGTATAAACCAGCTCCTAATTTATAATCTTCCCCAAAACATATTGGACAATGTAGATGGAAGTGTCATTGGAAATTCTGGGTTTGTTGCAGCTGCTAATACATAACATGTTAAAATACATGGAAATAGAAAACCCAGATGTATCCTGGTCTTTGGCCACTAATTGTTGGCTGGTGAATTGTTCTGAGTCCTGCATGTGTTATCTTTGGACCCAACTCAGAGAAGCAGCTGTAAGTGTTAAAGGCATGAAGTCCTTTTGACAGTCATTTCATCAGATCAATTCTATTTGAGAATATCCATTTTCTCAAATGAAAATCTTCATATTTGAGGAATTGAGCCTGTCTATAATAGCATATGCTATATGTCTTTGATTAATACTTCACTGCTTTTGCTTTTCCATGAGGCACATCAAAAATGTTCTAAATGTACACCTAAAAGCATAAGACGTGAACAGAAAAAGCACATGCTGGCAAATTTATCTATTAAAAGAGATCCACAAATCACAGGAATGGGATTGAAAGGTATTGCATATACCTTTGCCAATAAGTCTATTGCTACATAAGATTTCCAACAGCTAATAACTTCGCTGTACGTCATATTTATTGAAAATATTTTACAGCACCTTTGAAAGCCAAGTCTTTAGTAGTATCACTGTTGTCCTGAATTGTATCTTCTGCAAAGACTGGCACAAAAATATGATTTGTTTTTCATCTGCCTTGGGAATGGCAGTATTACCGTTCTTAACACAGTCAAAAGATGCCTTATGCAAAGCTGCTAAAGGCCTTCACCTAACTGTTTTCTTTCACTGTGATGACAATGTAGAGAGAACTGGGCAATTCAGTAAAAAGTTAATTTGATTTATAAAGAGATTTAGTAAGATTGTGATTCTATTCTATTCTATTCTATTCTATTCTATTCTATTCTATTCTATTCTATTCTATTCTATTCTATTCTATTCTATTCTTCTATTCTATTCTATTTCTATTCTATTCTATTATTCTATTCTATTCTATTCTATTCTATTCTATTCTTATTCTATTCTATTCTATTCTATTTTATTCTATTCTATTCTTCTATTCTATTCTTATTCTATTCTTATTCTATTCTATTCTATTCTACTCTACTCTACCCTATTCTAATTTTCTATTCTACTCTACCCTACCCCACCTACCCTATGTTATCCCTGCATGAATAAGCCAAACAGAGTGGTTCTGACTGCAACAATATGGGGAGACCGAGTTTTAATGAAGCACAGAATGGCTATTATTGTGTGTGTGTGTGTGTGTGTGTATACACACACTTTATGCAAAGTTTGACAATAATAAAATCTTGCAAACCAAAATGTCATTTTTACAGCATAAGGTACTTATAGGAACTACTGTATGTAGCAACATTTGCAGACAATGAAATTAATGATTCCAAATTAAAACCCCAGAGTCTTTCTTCCCTTCACTCTGTTAATTTCAATTTTGTTCACCTCTTCAGTACAGATAAACAGTACTTAAAAATGTTGGCCATTGTATTCACAATTTTTTCTAAAATGTTGCTTGAAAACAGCATGGCATTCTTTAAAACGCTTATGCAAACTCCAGAACTTGAATTGAATGCTGTATATATGAATATGCATGTGCTTACATACATGATTTCCATTTTGAAGAAAAATCACACACATTTCTTATATCACCCCCGTGAGGTAGGTAGGCAAGCATTATAATTCAGAAAGGGAAAGATGTTATTGCCGGGAGACCGGCTCCTCTAAATAAAACAACAACTCTGGAAGTGTGGTAGAGTTTGGAAGTCTCTGGCATTAGAGGCTCTGACAGTCCCTGCACCTTAATGGTCTCATGCAGGGAGAACATGTTTGCAAAAAGAGATGAAGAACGTCTTCCCTTTGAAAAGAATGCAAACAAAAGGAGGAAAAATATTTTGATGACTTCCAGAGTTGATCTACTTATTACTCTGGGTTGAGGCATGTTGCAAGATGGAAAGGTATGGTCCCCCTAAATGGCATGTGTCCACTAATCTGCTCCTACACGCAACCTGATCTGTCTCAATTTTTCCTCTCTAGTCTCTGAGCTCTGATGCCCCAAAGAAGGCTGGAGGAAGGGACAGGAGAAAGGCTTCGACAGGATAGGGAGGAGATGTGAGAATTTCCTTTCTCCGTTCAGGTCCTTAGGAGGGAAATAATGTAACATACCCTGTGGGCCTTTAGGATCCATTACAACCGCAGTCCAGGAACCCTTTATTAAAGCCAAGAATCTTTTCCCCAATTTGACAAGGATTATTTTCCTCTATGCTGAAAATGCCACTACAACCTATCAACATTGCTGTCTTCTCCTTTGCAAGGATCCAGCCTCTTTCAAGGAATTGGATCCAATGATGTGTACTGCAATTTCCACAAGCAAATCTAAAGTGTTTCAGAGATACCTGCAAGGGGGGAATGAACAAACATTCCAGACTGAAAGATCATGTCGTGGAACCTTATATCTAACATTCAAACTCCAGGTTTTTCTCTCTCTCCTTGGGGTTTATCATAGTCATCTTCAAATGTGTTTGTTCAGGGTTTTTTTTTTCTTTTGGTTCAGAAGAAATAATGGGGTTTTTTCTCCCGAAGAAAATCTTTTGAACATTCTATCTACATGATTTATCTACCATCAGATATGCTCCTCCCATTGATTTTATTCACTTTTCTTAATCTTTCAATATTTTAAAAGATCCCCTTTTAGATCTTCATGTATCCAGAAGCAAGTCTATTTCTCACTGAGCAGTCACACTTTTTAGTTAGTTATGATAATCTAATGAGGGATGAGGAAGAAGGACGCTGACCTTGAAAAAAGGTGGTGTCTACAGAAGATACTTAACAAGATGTGGCAAAGAATTCATAGTTCTTTTGCATGAAATGCTAACCTTGGTATGAACTTTAGTCAGGCTTTTTGTGGCTTATTATGTTGTGGGAACCCACCCTCTTTATCCTTTAATGTAACGGAGCCCAGAAAATTGGTCAATTCAGTAGCAAAATGAAAGACATTTGTGTGAATGCAGAGAATTTTTCCTACATTCTTTTCTCTCTCATTCAGTCACTTCCTTTCTCAGACATATGCATATATTCTAAGAAGGGAAGCATCTTTCCAATCACTTGGAAAGGTACTCAGGAACTATACAGGTAGTTCTTGACTTACAACAGTTCATTTATTGATCGGTCAAAGTTACAACGGCACTGAAAAAAGTGACTTATGATGTTTTTTTCACACTTATGATCGTTGTAGCATATCCAGGGTCATGTGATCAAAATTCGGATGCTTGGCAACTGGTTCATATTTATGATGGTCATGTGATCACTTTTGGTGACCTTCTGACAAGCAAAGTCAATGGGGAAGCCAGATTCACTTAACAATCATGTTACTAACTTAACAACTGGAATGATTCACTTAAGGTCATAAAATGGGACAAAACTGACTTAACAAATGTCTCACTTAGCAACATAAATTTTGGGCTCCATGGTGGTCGTAAGTTGAGGTCTACCTGTATAACCATCACCTGCTTTCTGAGTCCTAGAGCATAGAAAATATGAAAGAAAATGTGAAAGAACATTTCATATCCCCCATTCCATTCCTTCAGATTTTCATCCCCAGAAGAAACACCACCAAAAAGATAGGAACATATTTTGCAGAATTGGGATAATTTGGAGAAACTTCAGATGCACAGGATTTCTGTGATGATCAGAGCACAGAACAGAGTTCATACTGAGAGTTGTTGAGTTGAGACATCAGTTTGCTAAACCCTCTTATTCCTCTTTCACCCAGATGAGTCACAATTTCTATCAGGAATGAAATGTTGACTATGTTATCCAACAACATTAAAGATTATCCATGTCGTTAGCTCTGTCATTCAAATCAGGCCTTTCGTTTAAGCCCATCAGCCTGCCCTAATTTCCTAATTTCTAGGAAATAGCATCCTTCACAACTTTTTCTTGTGGGTTAAGGTGATCCTGGACTGTACTGGACTTTAAAAATCCAGAGTTTGATTAACCTCTTGTGGACATACAGATTTTTTTCAGCCGAGTTATCATAGCTGTTATTAGAAAGCAACCAAACTGATAGTAAAATTTAAAAGTTGTATGAAAAAATAACAGTAATCTTTTTTTCTCAACCCAACACTATTACTTAACTGCTTGTTAAATATATTTAACAATTTTTAAATATATAAAAATGAGGGGTTTCTTTTAAAAATTTAATAGAATTACATATTTTATGCCTGTTCAGATTTCTGGCAGATTATCCCAAGAACAATTTGGGTGTCACAGTTGAATTTTATATATTATGCCACCTATAATTTCCATTTTGAACCAACAATTCCTTTCTGATGAATCTTTGAAGAACAGCAGAAAAATCTTACGAGAACATGTTAAGCCAACATGCCCAATGTTAAAAAAAAATAATCCCTCTCACTCATATTTACACACACATACCAAATTTTATAGGATAGGTAGAAGTCTTGGGAAGTATTGCTGGTAAACTATAAAGTATTTAAAATGTGCGACAAGCTCTGTATTAACATCAGGGTAAGTAAGCTAGGGGCAACCAAAAACGTTTTTGTCATTTACTACATGGGTAGATGATCTGAAAAGTTCTCAATTGTGTGAGATTAAGCTGAGAAACTTGAACTCACTCTTGTTTAAAACAAACCTAAATATTTAACCTTTTTTAAAACAAAAGTGGCTTCTTTCTACTCCGCAACTTCAATGCAGTTCTGAAACCAATGCTTGTCTTGAACACTACTAATTAAGTTTCGGTTGTATGACTGCAATCAACAAACTGGATCATGTCGAGAGAAGGATGACAAAGAGAGTTAAGGGCTGGCAGCCAAACCTGGCAAAGAGAGGTTGAAGAGTGAATATGATAGCTATCTTTAAATATTCAAAGGATTGTCACAGGGTTGATGCAGCAAACATGTTCTCTGATGTTCAGGGGTGAAATTATATGCTTAAATTACAGGGGAAGATGACTTTAATTCAGCATTAGGAAGGACATTCTGATAGCATGGGGTGTTTGACAATATAAAAGACTATCCCCAAAAGAGATGATTACTATTATTATGGTTGGTCACAAGGTCATTTGGATATTTAGACTGGATATGGCATTTTTGTCTTCCTATTGAGTCCTTCCCCAAAACCTGCGATATGCAGATATTGTTTAATAATATTAAACAGGATGTAAGCTATTTCAAGTAAAACTGTCTTTTGCAATTAACTGATGGTGCTCCAGATTATTTGGGATTACACCCAAGGCAGCCATCACTATTGGTATTATCTTTGCTTTCTTTTGCCACAATAGTTCTTTTATTATCACCACCACCATCATCATCATCATTTGTGGGGAGTGTAAATGTTGAAACTAGTTAGCCATTTGTGAAGGCTACAGTGGCAAATGAGATGTTAGGTCCCTACCAACACTGGAATGTCTTTACTGTTACACCCATTAGTTTCTCTTAAAATTCTGGAATTCTATAGATCAAAACAAATAGACTAACAACTTAATCTAAACACAGTACTAGACTTAAGATAGTCGATGAGACTAAAGAAGAACAGATGGAGAAGACAATTTCATAATACATTGAAATGCCTATTATTCAATTTTGGAAGGACATATTACAAGAAGATCACCTAAAGAACCCGATGTAAAATGCTTCCACCAGAAAATGTATATCCCTGTTTGGCTCATATATGTCCATATTCACTCACATCTCTCCTTCTTCTTCTTTTTCTTTTTCCTCCTCTTCTTTTTCACATTAACAAGAGTGTACCTAAATTGTATCAAAGAGATTCAAAGGCTAAGTTACATATGGATCAGTTCTCTTTATGAGCCGCTGCCTAAGCAGTCTCAGGTCAAGCATCCTAATTCAGAAGACATCATAATCAGCCAAATTGAATAGGTACATAAAAAAAATGTCATATGATCAGCTTTTTAAGAAAAAAAAACCAAATCAGTTGTGAAATACAAATACATGATAAGCAGCCTTGTTCCCCTGAGGCTAGTTCATTGAACAGCTCTGCAGCAGGAGCTCTGTACTTTTAAAGAAGCAATTTGGATGTCCCTTATTGCTATGTTGATTTAAAATTTGGCCAGATTTCTACCCCAATATAAAATCAGAGAGGGTTTTCATCAGAGAAATATCAGCAAGCAACGCCCATTGAAAATCACTCAGTGGTCATTCAAGTCTTACTTAAAGTCTAAGCTGTATATCACTTTTGTTGTTCCCTCCTCTTGAAATAAGGGATAAAGGAACAAAATGATTTCAGAATGGTTTGACTTTGGATTATTCCTTGAATAATTGCTTCCACAAATCAAACCTATTCTAGCAGCTGTCTGCAAAATATGCTGCTATAATGAAACAGTAGTAAAGACAACATCCATTTATAGCACGGCAAGATTTCCGAGTTTCCTGAACTGATAATAATGTACTGCTGGAATAATTAGAGAAAGTCTTAAAATGCATCTTCCATTTTCATGGTTAAAATCTGGAGTAGAGTTGCATCTCTGAGAAACATGGGATCACTGAGACTATGGGCTGGATGTCTAGGATTACTTTTGGCTGATAGGACACAGCTGTGTAAAAGGGGATGGATGATACAAGCAAGCTGAAATATTTTCAACACTGATAGTTCTCGGTTAACAACAGCAATTTGGACTGGAATTCCCATCGCTAAGTGATGCAGTTGTAAAGAGCAAGGTCACACAACTGTGCTGCTTACTGACAGCAGTTCTGGCACTTGTTACTATTAAGCAAACCTCACAATGCCGTAATGCGTGATGTCATGTGGCTGCCATTCCTGACCTCCTGTCAGCTTCCCTACTGACTTGGCTTGTCAGAAGCCTGAAGTGAAGGTCATAAATGGCAATCAGGTGACTATAGGATGCTGCGACATTGTACAGTAGTGGCCAAAATTGTGGAAAACTTTTGGGAAAAGTGTATTTTTGAGGTTTGATGGCTAATAACCCCACTTTTTGGGGGGGAGTAGTACCATAAAATTATATATCAATGGAAAGATAATTTAATCAAGAATGTAATGCAACATAGTTTGTTCAATTATCTGTACTGTATTCTATAAAAAGTTATAGCCAAATAACCAGAAAAAGGAAGCACAACTTGCTTAGGTTGATATCAGGTAGCTTTCCTTCATCTGATTGTAGCCAATGAGCATGAGTGTTTAGAGAGCCAATCAGGTGTCATCTTGTTTCTGGCAATCAGATCACAGTAGGATTCAGTTATTGATGTCATGTATTGAAGCTGAGAGGAGGACATTTGTCAGTGTGTTATGTGATAGCTATCAAGTTGGTTGGTTTTTTTTGTGTTCTTTCATTTAGTGAGCTCATAAAACGTAATAAAATTAAAATAATGGTGCAAAGAGTTGACTGGTTGCCCAGAAAGCGATGTAAACTAGTATTATTAAGTGAACAAGGCTACAGTTATAAAGAAATTAGAAGAAAAATTGGTGGAAACTTAACCAAAGGTGGCATTGCTATTGTACACTTTTCCCAAAAGGTTTCCACAATTTTGGCCACTACTGTATTGCAAGCTGGTTGCCAAGCACTTGGATTGCAATCAGATAACTATAGGGATGCTGCAAGAGCTGCAACTCCAAGGATTGATTTTATATATATACCACTCATTCAGCACCATCGTAACTTCAAACAGTTGTTGAACAAGTGATTGTTGAATGAGAACCTTCAGTTGTCAAATGTTTAGAATTCCCAACAATTTTCACTATAAACATTTTGTATAGAACTTATACAAAATATAACTCCCATGACTACATTTCTACACAATTTCTTTTGCAAGCAGAAAGAGAATCCTCATGAAATAATACGATGGGAGAATCTAATGAGATGCTCTACATCAGCGGTCCTGAACTTTTCCAGCTTTGTGGACCGGCAGTGGTGGCCAGGAGGGGGAGAGAGCAGGAGTGGTTCCAAGCAAATGGCGCTTCGCCCCCGAGCGAACACGCCTGCCACTTGTGCAAATGGAGCTGTGCATGTGGGCACGCACTACCAGGCAGCAGCCCGGGGATTGGGAACCCCTGCTCTACATTCTACATCGGTCTTCCCCCCCCCCCCGGTATCTTCCAGGGAGTATTACAACTCCTATGGTCCTACAGCTGTTAATGCTGACAAAGAATTCTGAGTAAGTTCTAGCAAATCTGAATGGCATCAAGCAACCAAAATGTTAAGAAATAAACACTGACATGATCATATATAACAGATTGTGGAGAAAAAAAGGTAATAAGAAAAATACATAGGGGACATGATCTCCCCCCCCAAAAAAAAAACGCCACTGAGCAAACCAGAAGGGGATGGACCCAAGTGATTTCACACTGATTGTTGCACTGCGAGTCAACAGAACCCATTTTGTACACTGAATGCCACAAAACCAGGGAAAGTGCCAGCACACCACTGGACTTCCCACCCAGGTTGACCGGCGGTAGTTCATTGTTGCGAGAGGAAAATGAGCAAATGAGTGATTTTGGAGCATGGTGAAGCGATAGTCTCTCAGCACTTTGGTGATTGGCTGTGCCTGTCAGCATGATCCATGCTGCAGCTGTAGGCATGAAGGCACCTGCAAAGTCTACAGCTCTGGGTGGACGTGAAGGGATAACATTGACGTGTACATGTACAAAAAGACGAGAGCAAATGCCTGGAAGCCACTGCTTCACTTTAAATAGTCCATAGGTGAAGGGTGAATTGCAAATGTACCTTAGAAATCCATTTCACAGTCATTCTTCATGACCAGAGTCTTGTGTATGCAGTCTCTTTCAAGACACTGATTGTGGAGAGGAAAAGAGGCTGAGAATCTTGTACAAAAAGGTGATTCTCTTGGCCAATCAATTATGTCCACAAAGCAGCTGGTGTCTTAAAAATGCCCAAGTGTCCTTCTTAGTGTTTCAGCGCTAATAACGTTGGACATTTTCCTTTGGAAGAGCTGATCCACTGCACAGCATGACTTGTTTTATTGTTAAAACACTTTTCCCCCCACATTTTTTCTTGTCTCCAACCTCAACCAGCCTGAGACATTCATTGCATTTTGTTGTTGCTTTTAAAGTCTGCAGAAAAACAGATGCTCTGCAGGATTCACATTCACCAAAATAATAAAAAAGGCTATGCATGGCCTATAAATAAATGATTTCATGAATCTGGAATTTACACTGACTTCTCCCAAGGACAGCATATATTACATTACCCATAGTGATTATCATGAGTGCTCCTACATCTTGTGGTATTTTTCAGGTCCCAAAGATTTCTTGTGTAGACTCATAATGATTAACAGTTCTATTGCAATGTATGCAATACAGGGGCTTAGGCAACACTGAGACTCCTTTTTGTGTGATTTTGCACATTCCGTGTTGAAGGCAAATTCCAGTGTATTGCCTACCCTATTTAATAGTAATATTGTCCTGAAATGAGATTTGTCCCACTGGAATGTTCAGCACCAGTTTCTGTATTATACAAATATACTAATGTGTTAAGAGAGGTTTCCAAGGGTCAGGAAGTAAATACTCTAAAACAGGGGTGTCAAACTGGTGGTCCGCGGGGCGGATGTGTCACACATAGGCCATGCCCACCCTGGCTCCATAAAGGCAAAAAAAGTTGTGATACATCACATTACGTCACGTGAGGCGATCGAGTTTGACATCCGTGCTCTAAAACAATCTAAATCTCTCCTGGGAGTTCCATACTCCAATCAACAGGACTAGACAAGATCATCCAAATACTCTAAAGAAAAGCTTCAAAGAAGCAAGACTTGTAGTCACAGATTCTGAAACATCCTCCAGGATGAGTGCAGCTGTAGCATCCCCTACAGCAGGGGTCCTCAATCTTAGCAACCTTAAGACTTGTGGACTTCAACTCCCAGCTTTGCTGGCTGAGGAATTCTGGGAGTTGAAGTCCACAAGCCTTAAAGTTGCCAGGGTTGAGGACCTCTGCCCTACAGAGCTAGTGGATGCGCGGGCATCAGTCTCTATTTTCTCTTTTTGAAAACATCTTCATCCTTGCTCTCCACCGCAGAAAGTGCAATGAGCATTTGAGCCGCGTAGTAAGTGGCCATGATGATGACCCGTGAGTAGGGGACAGGAAAGCAGAATTTGTTGACGGCAATAGTCAGGTCAGACACCATGAAAAGCACGGAACCGATGCAAGCAGAAAGCTTGGTCCAAGTCCAAAGGTCGTTGCACAGCTGCACACCAGCCATAGCCCGCCAGCCCATGAAGCCAATTAAGGCAATGTAGACAGCTACCAAATAGGTAAAAGGGCCTGAGAGGTAGGAATACAGGAAGGTGTAGCAGAAACTGGACACCAAGCCAATCCCAAGGCCAACTTTCAGGTCCCAAGGTTTAATTCCAAATGCCGAGGAATACAGTATGTGCGTAATACCGAACATCAACAAGCCTGGGTAAGGAGAACAAATGGTCTGAATTAGTAGAGAACAAAGTATTTAACATATGCCACAGTAATAATTTTAGAACAATGCTCAGCAAAAAATTACAACTGAAAAAATCTTGTATGCTAGGTCCAATTCATATCTACAAATGCCACCATTTACCTCACAAAAACAGTGTTATTCCCACAATCAGGAAACACCAGCAAACGTTTGGCAACATCAATGTTTGCAAAAGTACAAAACATATTTTTGAAAAATAAGTCTATATAGGGAATCCCATAATAGGACAATAAAGACTGACTATGTGTCCTGAGACTCAGTCATCCATGTTGCATTAACTTCGCTAACCATGGGACCAAGCTTTATCTTTCCTAAAAAGCTATCTGGAGCTACTAGATGTTAGCTAAAAAAAAAAAAAAAATCCAGATAACCCCTAGAGAGCATAAAGAGATACAGAAAAAATGTAATTCTTTGCTGCCTTTTAGTAACTATTGGATTTTTTGTAACCCAGATATGGCCTCCCTAAATCGTAGAATCATAGGGCTGAAAGGAACCTTGAAAGCCTTTTAGTCTAATCTCCTGCCCATTGCAGGCATCTCTATACCATTCTGGACAAATGGCTGTCCAATATTTTCTTGAAAATATCTGATTGCATCACTGCGGATGAAAAAAATGTGAAATAGAAAATATCAGCTTTCCCTTCCACTTTGCAGTAAGTAAAAAGAATGTAAAAATGGCCATGCCATTTCAGACTGAGAGAGCCGTTCTCACACGGTCAAAAGAAAATACCTTATATTTATTATCTTTTGCTCTGTTCTGTTTTTTAAAAAAACAAGAAACAGATAAGAGATTGTCTCTCCCACTCAAAGAAGAATGGCTTCTAGCCCTTTGCATCATGTGAGTAGGAAAAAGAGGTACAAGAATCTGAATCTTGATTTTACTAGAAACAGAGCTTATGTTTGATAACCAGCCGTTGGCAGAATTGCATTGTAAGGTCTTCACATCTTTTCTACGATAAATCTTCCAGTTTGAGAGTTTGTGTCTTCGGAAAACCGTTCTGCCTGGCTAGCCAAGGAGAGCCAGACACGGACCCAGCTGTCCTCACTTATAGACTCCTAGTGCACAATGGTAAAACCCACTATTTGGAGATGAAATGACTGGCTTAATTCTGATACTGAAAGGATACCTTGGATTACAACAAAAATCGGCAAAATTTATTGATAGGGCAAAACTAACGCATATTATAGGAAATTGTACCTGTAACTCTTAGAAAAAGAGTTGATGTCTCCTGCCAGAAAAGATGTCACAAAAAGTCACATCTTCATTTCTTCAAGGGTAATTGGGCTGCGTGAGTGAACTAAACTAAACTAAAAATACTACCATTCTCTGGCATCTATTGTGATTATAAATTTGTTTCTTGGTTTATTAATTCAACACATGGGCAGGAGTGATTTAGAAAAATTAGTTCAGGATACCAAGGGATAACAAAGACTATAGTGAAACTATCAATTTCATTCTGTGACCAAAAAATAAAAATAAAAATAGAGGAACAGACAACAGAAAAGATTTCAGGGGAGAGATCCTTCACTATCCAATAGATCTATTCCTGTATGAGCCACATGGCACCCAGGCTTAATCCACTTTCTTCCCATTCTGCAACTCAAATCAGGGTAATTGGACTGAAAGTAAAGAAGTTAGGGCAGGCAGTGTCTTCCTTCCATGTAGCAACATGACATTTTCTCATCCCAGTCTCTTGGTACTGCTCCCCACATCTCTAGTTATGTATACTAAAGCTTCACACAGGAACAGACCAGTTCCAGTTCCGGTACCAAAACAGCACTGGGCATTTTCCCCAAAGGTTCTGTGTTCCTTTTCAAAGCAGGCAAACCCACTAACCGTGAATAAAGAAGCCCTGCTCTTGCCAGATGAGGAAAGCATCTCCCAGAGCAGAGAATATCAAGCCAGCGAAGATCCTACAGGCATTGTGATGGGCTGTCAGGAAATTGATCCCATGTGCCAGCAGGAAGACCCATAAGCAGAAGATTGGCAAACACTTGATCAGGGCACTGAACCAGGAAGGGCTGGAGGTTGGCAACCAGAGGACAAAGTAGACACAGGTGGCTTTGAAAAAGGGCACGAGTTTAGGGCCTTCACTCTTCACCTAGAAGAAACAAGAAGCGGATGTTAAGTTAGTTTCCCTGTCAGGTCTATTGTAGCCATAGAGTCCCAAAGAATAGCGGTAAACAACAGTGCCAAATCATTCCTCTTGGTCCAGACAGCCTGCTTCCCTTTTCGTTCAAAAATCTTGCTGATCAGTAGCATTGTCGAAAAAGTATCTTGAATTTTACCATACTTTCGCCCTCTCCATATGTCATCAGCTGTTTAGCCTCAGAGGTCAGGTCCCCAAATCCTTATTGTCTATCCTGCAAATATATTCTTGTGCTTTTGTTTTGGGACCTGCCATTCTACTGGGGGGAGGGGGATATTTACTTTCGCTGGGATAACTTTCGCTTTCTACTTTTCCTCTCGAGAAAGGAATGTGTCTCCCTTATCAGGGAGATGGTTACAGAGAAACGAAACTGGAGAAGACCTTGAGATGCTCGCCAACTGTGCCAGTTACCCGCACATTGTACCACCTGTGAATTGGCTGGATTTCAAATGAACATTATGACTCTGGTGGGAGGAGGAATATTGCTGGTTTAACTATACTGTTTGAGCGGGATTTTCCCCAGATCTCGCCTTGACTTCCCTACTGTCACTAACCCCCTAATAAAAGTTTCCTTTTGAGAGAATGCCTGTTTCAAGAGTTCTGCTTTCTCGGGTGGTTAGCTGAGGTGGGTCCTTACAAAAACAAAACTCGAGTTTAAAACTGCTATGCAAATTCTGTATTTTAAAAAGTTAAGTTGAAAGCTTTATTACATTTCTTCCTTGCCCAAATATGTACCATACTTTTGCCCTCTCCATATGTCATCAGCTGTTTGGCCTCAGAACGTTTCCATGCCAAGAACAGAGATTTACTTCCTGCAAAGTATCAGCATCATCCATCTGTCTTGATTATGCTTAGGATTTTTACATATACTGTACTAATGTTTGTACATAGGAGTGAAATTTTTTCTAAATTAGTTGTTCTGAAGATTAGTTCTCTCTCACACACAGAGACATGCGCTCATATATACAATGTACATTCTACTCTGCATATACTATACATGTTCAAACAAATGTAATTTTCCAAAAACCATAGTGGTAGCAGGACATAGACTGCTTTATAGTCGGTTCCTGACATCTTTCATTTATTTATATACATATATAGGAAGGCAGAATTTTGGAAAGTCTTAAGGTGTAAGGGGTCCTTCAAGATGTGTGAGCCTTTACTCTTTTAATTTCTTTGGTCAGCATGAAGGGCACTGGATCAGGGAATATTAGGCTAGAATAGATCAGGAGCAGACAATGGTTTTTAGCCGAGATCAGAATGACTCTTTTTAAATTGCTTTGGCTTCCAAGGTGAGCAAGAGTGTATGTCCAGTGATGTGGTAATGTCATTGAATGCATGGAGATGAAATGTACTTAGGTTTGCTTGAAAATAAGGGGACAAACTAGCAATAGTCAGCTATTTTGCAGCCAAATGTTATGGTGCAAAATGGGTAGCATATAGTTGCAGATATGGATTGCCCAGCCTCTCCTAAGAAGTTTACAAAAGGCTTCGACATGTCATTACCATCATCAAGTTCCTTACACAGCTATAACCACTCATCCACTGCCATTCAATAAATATTTCTCAACATGATACTAGATAGAATCAAATTTCCTGATAGTGTGAATTATGTGAATTCCCTTGTGTGAATTTACCTTCTCTACGATCTCTTTTTAATTGCTTTAGAAATATGGTTAGTCCTAGCACTTTTCTGGTGCATGACAGCTAATGTTAATGATTTGACCTCATTTATCATCAGTTTGCAAGATTAAGGCTGCAAAGATTAGGAATTTACATTCAGAATGACCCAAATAAACATTGGCCTTAATTATGGCTATAATACATCCATGATTCCATGACAGGCCCGTTTCTGAGTTGATTCTATGCAAACCCATCACTATGATTTGTTTGGCAAATTATGTTGCAAACCTTCTACATTTTCAATGAGTAACACTGTATTTGCATTACCTCATTATATTTTATTGGTTAGCTATCATCCTTATGACAATTTTAAATTTATACTCTTAACACTGAAATTATAGGCCTATGGGTTAGAATTTGATTTTCAATAAGTGCACAAAAGATCAGCCTTAATAAGTCCGTGCCAAAGAACCTGTTTTTTTTTTTTACCGTGAGCTGGATAAATGTGTAAATATTTAGAAATAGCACAAGGTGTTCCATCCAATAGCTTTTCCAAAGCAATTCACCTTTGTTAGCACTTTAAAATATATCATTTTACACTGATCTCTACAACAGCAATAACATCTGCTACAAATGCTGTAGGATAGGATAGTCTACTAGGAAAAAAAAAGTTTACTAAGCAGTTGTTTTAGTATTGCTTGGTCTCCCCCCGAAAAAATGTATTGCTGAACTTAGAAATTTTTCAGTATTTTATATGGGACATGATTCACAAATTTAAACTGGCATTGTCCATCAACACACATTCTAATTCAGTGACAATAAATCCTGTTTCTATTTATAAAAGTTCTGGAAAACATTCAAATCAGTATGTTTAAATAATGCATTCATCGGCTTGCTTAAAGGAGAGGGATGAGAACACATCTTTTTTTCATGCAATTTATTCAGAAGAGATTCTACAACCTGCAAATGGTGGTAGCTTCATCGAAAATGGGTATTTTCTATGGATGGGGCCCCTGTGACACAGAGAGATTTATTCTAATAATACTGACATAGAGAAACAGCTTAGGAATAGAGGCATACAGATGGAAGATGCAGGATTGACTTGCCATCTTTCCTTCAACCCAATGGAATGCTCCCCTTTTAGGTGAAAGCCAGCCCATCCTGCCAAACAGGTCATTTCATTCTTCCTATATTTCATTTTACTTTTCCAGCACTTAATCTACATTTTAAAGTAAAAAAGCATGAGTGGTAATAACTAGGCTGTGTTGAGTGGATTTTATCTTGTCTGAGTGTTTTTAAAAGAATTTTCTGAGTGTTTTTAAAAGAATTTTCTGTATCTTTCCAAACCCTGGACCTTTTCCCAAGCATACCGCTCTTCATTTGTTTCTTACTGTTCTCAGTTTAATTTCATCACCTTCATTTACAAAGCAAGCTTTAATACAAACTATATGATTTACCTCTTCACTTCTGACTCTTCTCTCAGTACGGCATTACAATAAGGCTATTAGATCTGAGCTAAATTTAAAAAAACAAATTGGATAGCCTATGAGAAATTTAAAATTATGAATTGGAGTGTCTTGCCTTACGAAATCAATGGTCCCAATTTTCATGAATACCAAATATATTCCTTACGAGCTAAAGACTAAATCAATTCAATAAAAATTGGGGAGGGGGGTAGATTTAGTATTAGTCACCATCCTTCTTACATTGGATATGTAATAAATTTGAAGGCACTTTAATATGCCTGATTTGGCCATGCTCCTTTCTGATTTGACATTAACACTGTGATGGAGCAGATGTTTGGAATGAAATAAAAGAGTTTAATATATATATATATCCAGAACTTTGAAATTTATTCTATGTATCAGAAGGTTTGGTTATATTGCACTTGAACAATGCTCCCCCGAAAAAATGATTATATGCTTCTGCAAGGATATTTGTTTCCCAAAGTCTAAAGGGTAATTTAATAAAATTTGTCAATTCTCAGCTTTTGAATTGGGAAAAATAAATTTAATTCTGTGTGATCTAATATTCTTGTATTGTAGAAAATTAGATAAATGTCGTTGTTTATGTCTTTCTTTTTAATCTTCTTCCCTGTATTTATTTCTTTTGTATCTATGCTATCTTATAGTTTGTAATATTTAGAGTTTGAGAGAAAGAGAGAGCTTACTTTGAACAGGTTAAAGGACATTTGCAGGTTCCGCTTTTTGCTTCATTTTTATATTTGTCAAGAAATTCATTAAAATCGTGCATTACAAAATCTGGGCTGCAAAAATCTAGATAGCTACCAGAATGCAGCATAGATACAGAAAACTAACATTGTATTGTCATACAGTATATGTTAACCTCAGATTATGCAGTCCATATCTGTTAATTGTAATGAGGAACTGCTGCAGTTTCTTCACATAATCAATATTATCTGAGAGAGGGCACTGGATCACATGCAAATTGCTATCGTATAAAATTTCCAGGTAATAAGGTGATGAGATTTTCTTAAATCAAATATATGTCCAAATTTGTCTCGAAGATGACCTTTCTTACCAAAAGGAGCCTTTTGCATCACCTCAGAGCATCTCTCCTCAGCTGAGGGAAATTGCAGAGCTGATATCCATAAAGTCTGACTTTTTGAAAGAGCAAACAGGGAACATTTGCCAGAAAAATATAATTAAACCCTTGGCAACAGGCCCTTAAAACCCTTCATACTGAACCTGTCACTGCTTTAATTTGGCATTGAAAAATAAAAGAAACCTGGCACAACAATAAAGTGCAGAAAATGAATAAGTCAATGAAAATTAATCAAGTCAGCATTAAAAAAGGCCCGGCCTATCAAAGGAGATACAAATTCCTTAGAGTTATATATTAGCATGTGCCTTTATCCCCAGTTGATTGAGACATCTATTCAAAGAATTATATTACTTCAATATTTGGAGTTTTGCAGCCCGGTATATTACTGGAGTAAAATGAATTCTGCTATTAATAGCACTTACAAACTCTTGTCCCTCCCTCCCAAATTTATGTATAGTTTAGACATACAGATTATAACTTATTAGGGCTGTGTACTGTTGCAACCATTTCCTGAGTTAAGATAGGTTTCCATGCCTTTCAAGTGTCCATGCCTTTTAAGTCCTGAGATAAGTCATGAGTTATGTCTTCCTGAATTATGTCTTACAAGTTATCACTTCCTAAGCTATGCCTTTAAAGTCTATATTTCCTGAGTTGAGATAAGCTATGCCTTATTAAGTTTCCATTTCCTGAGTTAAGTTAAGGTATGCCTTTTAAGTTTCATTTCCTGGCAAAACCCACCCTTTACAACCTCCTGCTGTGACGTAAGTGTACCAATAAAAGAGAGGCACGCAGATCCTTCTGCGCTCTCGCTTGCTGATTCAACCTGAAGAAACATGTTGTCCGTGTGTTTCCTATCTACCAAACGCGAGGTCCGTTGGCCTAGGCTAACGTACATCACTGGTCCGTCCAGCAGGCGCTGGACCCCGGGATTCAAACTCCCACAACTGGTGACCCCGACGTGATTTACTCCACGGCGTGTTCTCTGTCTAGGGAAGCGCTGCTCTGGCTCCTGTATTTACGCACCTGGCAAAGGCTTGATCAACGTAAGTAACGGGTCCTCACTTTCCAAGGTTCTGTCCAAGCATGTGGATGAACTTTCCTCTTTAGCCAGAAAGGCAAATTGTTTGCAAAAAGTTAACGGAACAACTGTCTATCCCCAGACCCTTCCTTTTAACCTGTGCCTACTACGGAAGACGTTCCAAAGCCGGCACAGCCAAAAAAAACCCCCCTCTTCGCTCTATCCTTCTCTCTCTCCTCCAAAACAGAAACAGGCAACCCTGTATTCTGTTCTGCAGAGTTTTGCAACTGCACTCAATGCTTCCGTTTCATCAAACTACCAAACAATAAATTTTCAGAACAATTTAGAGACATAAATTAACTCAAACTGCACTTCTCTGCAATGCGTTTTGAACAATTGGAATGTTTTGAAACTCTTTTGTAATCTGTTAAGTTTGAACCCTGTCAGACAATGTCTGGTGGTGCTTTGTGTTGATGTGTGTGTTTTGTTTTATATATGTTTAACTCCTAGAACGTTACGTTTGGACTTGGAATGGTGAGAAAAATAGGAGATGGTTAAAGGGCCCTATAAAAACCACATGTTTGGTTGGAATCATCTCATGATTTTCTCGCTTCTTGCAGGACAAGCCATATGTCTAAATAAATGTTGTTTTAATGGTATTTGTGTATATATGTCTGTCTGTGTTGTTTTGTGTTATTTCCAAGACTTGGAAAAGGGTCAAAACCCTCTTTGATAACAACAAACAAAAAGGCCTTAATTAAAAATAAAAAGTTTTGCTTGAAAAACATATGAAATGAAATATTTGTATATGGAATGGTGTAAGTAAACAGAATGGAAGTGAATGAGTTAATTTGCTGGTGTAAATGTGTGTGTTAGCCCTCACCCCTCCACCCATCCCACGCTGTGAAAGGAATAGTAACATTGTAGTTTTTATTGTTGTAACATGGGAACGCAATGGTATGAGTTTGCATGTGCAAAGTTTTATGGAAGAGGTATAAAAGAATTTATACATGTGACTGCATGTGAATTTTTTTGGTGGTGAGATTTTTGCAAAGTTTCTTTTTCTTCCCCCCCTCCTGCCTCTTTCGTTTCTCGCTGGCTGTATTGTTTTAAGAGCAAAGGAAGGGCAGATAGAGGAGGGGGGGCAGTTGTTCGTTTTAAATTTTTTTTTTCTTCCTTTGTTTAGAAGTTTGGGTTAAGGAAGGGGGGTGGATGTGAAATTTGATGCCCACTCTTGCAGTTTCAGCTTGCTATTTTTTTTACTCGAAAGAGGAGGCAGTAATTGTTGGGCAATTCTTTTGCAAATTTTTGAGTTTTAAATTGTTTAGTTAGACATATACATCCATCAACCAAAAGAAATGATTGAATTGTTTTGCTTAGATTTGTAAATGTTTTTCCTATTTCATGAAAATTTGTTTCATCTGAATGGAATTTGATTAAATTGGAACCCCAAAAATACAATCTAATTGGCTTTTTGAAATACAAAATGATTCAAGTATCTATGGATTGCAAGTTGCCTTGGAAAAGATACAGTTACACTTTATCTTTATTTAGGGCATAAAATGTTGCAATCTTATTCTGTTCCAGTTTTTGTTATAAAAAAGAAATCAGGCAAATGGCGTTTCCTCCATGATTTACGTGCAGTGAATGCTGTTTTATAACCTATGGGAGCATTGCAATGCGGCCTCCCAAACCCAAATTTAATTCTAAAAGATTTTGACTTAATGATAATTGACTTAAAGGATTGTTTTTTGTTTTTGTTTTTTCATTCCTTTGTATCAACAGGATAAATATTTATTTGCTTTTACAGTGCCTGAGTTGAATAATTCTCAACCAACTCAGCGCTACCAATGGAAGGTTTTACCACAGGGCATGCTAAATAACCCTACAATGTGTCAGTTTTTTGTTTTCCATGTTTTGCAACCATATCGGGACCTTCATCCCTCCTTTTTGGTTTACCATTACATGGATGATATTTTGGTCGCAGCACCAGGCCCAAAGGGTACTGTTTTTGCAACTTTGCCAACCCTCACAACAATTTTGCAAAAAGGAGGTTTGCACATTGCTCCTGACAAGGTCCAAACCTCCCCTCCTTTTCAATATTTGGGCCATAAATTATTGGCCTCCCATGCTGCACCACTTTTTCCCTTATTAAAATTACCACACCAACCAACTTTATTTTAATTACAGCAATATTTAGGTGCTATTAATTGGATTTGACCTTATATAGGTCTCACCACTTTTCAGTTATCACCTCTTTTTTCAGCCTTACCCAAAGGCAAACATCCTGCAGATGTTATTTCACTGCAGGACAGTCATTTAAAAGTGATTCAATTGGTCAACCAAGCCCTACAAATTCAGTGGGTTGACCGAATGACCCCAAACATTCCCTTTTCTCTTTTATTGTGTAATACTATTTCTTTACCTACATGTGCTATTGTCCAAACTATTCCCTCCTTGCTGATTCTAGAATGGCTTCACTCCCTCACACTCCTAGAAACACAATTAGCCAAAAACCTTTTCAATTTGCCTCTCTCATCTCTAAGGCTCGCCTTCGAGCAAAAGCCCTTGCAGGAATAGAACCTTCTGTCCTATATGTACCATGTTCTCTCACTACATGGGAAACCATCTATTCTAACTCTGAAGCCTTGCAGCTTGCTCTCACTGAGTGGCCTGGAAAGATATCCTGCCACCCTCCTGCTGATCCTCGCATTCAGCTCCTACAAAATATCCATGTTTCATGGGATACCCAATTACAACGCTTTCCCATCCCACATGCTGTCACACTCTTTGCAGATGGCAGTAAACAATTTGGTGCTTGTGCCTGGTATATTCATGACCAATGGCACACAAAAATAATGCCACCCCAACGGTCTGCTCAGCGTGCGGAACTAGCCGCTGCCATTCTAGCTTTTCAAACATTTTCCACTCAACCTATAAATCTCATTCTTGACAGTCTCTATGTCACTCAAATTGTCACCACTATTTTTCAATCATACCTCTCTCCATCCCTGGACCCTGATTTAACTTCTTTATTTTCCACCCTACAAACTGTAATATCCAACAGGAAACATCTTTATTTTGTCACACACATAAGAAGCCACCAACCTTTTTCTGGCTTCTTGCAAAAGGGAAATGATATTGCAGACGCTGCGGCCTCTGCTACCTGCCTCATGTCTCTTTCTCCTGTCTCCCCTTGGGACAGTCATGCTTATTTTCATCAAAATAAAAAAGCACTAATGAAACAATTTGGAATCACTATGGCTGAAGCTACAGCCATAATTTAACAATGCCCAACCTGTAGCCTACAGTCTAAAGGTATCCCACAGGGTGTTAACCCTAGAGGCACTGAAGCCTGTGATACCTGGCAAATGGATGTAATTCAATATCCTCCATTTGCCCCGTGGAAATATCTACATGTTACAGTAGATACGTTCTCCGGATTTATTTTGGCAACCCCACAAAAAGGGGAAGCTGCAAAACAAGTGATTAATCACTGTATTCGTACCTTTACAGTGCTGGGATGTCCAAAAATATTAAAAACAGACAATGGCCCAGCTTATGTCAGCTCACAATTTTCACAGTTTTGTCATCACTGGTCCATTGTCCACAAATTTGGAATTCCTTTCAATAGCCAAGGGCAGGCTATTGTTGAGCGAGCAAATCAAACTTTAAAAAATGCATTAGATCGTTATATGGGGTCCAAGGGCTTATGCCCCCCAAACCTCCCGGCACTGCAAAACGTGTTAAATGTTTGTCTGTATACTCTCAATTTTCTAAATCTCACTGGCACTCCTTCTTTGTCTGCTGCGTCTCGACACTTTACTAAACCTGTTGTCCCAACTTCAAGACCACTTGTATACTACAGGCAGCTCCCGGATCCAACTTGGAAAGGTCCAGCCGAACTCATCACCTGGGGAAGAGGCTACGCTGCAGTTCAACTACCTGACAGAGTTTTGTGGGTCCCTGCTCGTTGTATTCGCCCATATTTCATCACTCCACACAACCCACCAACTCCATCGGATGTGCCATCATTGCCTTTGTGAGTGTGGATGTACATGCTGTTATTGGTGTAACAACTGCATATTGCACCACCCATATTATCCAGGGGTCCAACACTTTTGCATCAATCATGTGGACCCTGCTTTTGATGACACTCTTGACAAGTTCCTTCCCCATGATGTCCACACTGCACCTTCCCATGATGACAAAGCACCTGAGAATTCCTCTAAATTTTCATAAAGGCCTATATTGTGGTCCTGTTTTTTCTTTTCTTGATCTCAATACTACTGCCCTTTTTCATTGTTATGACCGAGGTCAATCCTTTTGTCCCTTTGTGTTTTCTCAGTATCCTAATCGTGGCATTCCTCTTCCACCATCTCCCTCTATTTCCCTCACCTATGCTCATTACCCTTGTCACATAACTCTTGCTATTCTTGTGACCCCTGAGACTACGGGGCGCTATTATGTGTCTGGATTTTCATCCTATGGTACTTATACTACACATTCTTTTGAACTCGCATCAGTGGCGAGCTATGCAAAACCTCCTTTGTCTCCTCGTTTACTTGCCTACAACTTTGTTCCTCATCCCCGCTCCTTCCTAGACCTGACCGCCCGTATTTTTACCTCACCTCACTTACAACACTTTCATTCCACAAAGCAACCTCGCTCACACCAACGCATCATTCATTCTCGACGACGGCGATCTCCTGATCCTAATCCTCATCGACCTCTCAACTACACATGGACTGTTCGTGACTTTGAAAATCAGGTATTATTCCAAATCTCCAAATACACAATATGGCCCTGGTTCCCTATCTTACATTTTGACTTTGCCGAAATGGGTACCGGGGTCAACAAATTTGCTTCAAAATTTCTCCAAACTAACAAATGGGACAAACAAGGTTCGTGTACACCTTCTCCACTAGAAGCAACATGGTGGGACCTGTATTTTTGTCCCGAACCAAAGACACCTGAGGAAAAATATCAATGTGGCACTTTTTTGGATAAATACTGTGCCTCATGGTCTTGTGTTTCTACGGGCGCTATATCCTGGACTGCCCCTCGCTCAAATGATTATATAGCCATTACCCGTAGTAATGGCAAACCCCCTTCTCCTTCCTGCCCTACTAATTTGCATTGCTGTGGTGAGCGGAAAAATCCAATGAACATTACCTTCACATCCCAAGGAAAGACTTTGACTACAGAGCAATGGGCTGTCGGATATTCTTGGGGTGGAAGAGAATGGAGCGATTCTGAAGACGACGGCGGAGTTTTTTCCATTCGCCTCACAATCCAGTCACCACATTCCCCTCCTATAGGTCCTAACAAAAGCATTCAACCTGTTTTTTTTTTACAGTCCGTTGTACATAATATGCCTAATCCCTTGATTAACCTTGTCAATGCTTCTTCCTTTTTGCTAAAAAGTGCTGTTAATTCTTCTTCACAAACCGACCACTGTTGGCTCTGTTTATCAGCCACTCCACCCTTTTATGACGCTGTTGGCTCCATCGAACCTATTAAGAATGCTACTAAAGATGACTCTTGCAGATGGAACTCAACATCCATCACTATTACTTCTATTATGGGACATGGTTGTTGCTTGGGAAACATTCCTGCAAATTATTCTCAATATTGTGCTAATATCACCACTGGCAAATACCAATGTGATGTTTGGCTCACCCAGAAAAGATCGGGCAGTGTAAATATGGCAGGTTATAACTCTCTTTTTACCTTGAGTAATGGTAATATTTCTGCCAGCTTAAAGGGCCAATTCTTCATCCCCGGCAACAACTCCATCTGGGCTTGCTCTACAGGTGCCACAGCCTGTGTATCAGGGGATGTCCTTATACAACAAAAAGCCTTTTGTATTCAGGTACGCTTAGTCCCTAGAATCACTTATTATTCCCCCTCTGATTTTGTTTCCCTTATGGAACCACCGGAATACCACCTACGTGTAAAACGTGAATTTGTTACAGCCCTAACCCTTTCAGTTCTTTTAGGATTAGGTGTTGCAGGAGCAGCTACTGGAGCTGCGGCTTTGGTTGTTAATCAACAACAAATACAAAAACTTAGTCTAGAAATAGATAATGATCTTTCCCGCATTGAGACTTCAATTTCTGCCCTTCAAACTTCTTTGTCGTCTCTTGCTGAAGTAGTTTTGCAGAATAGGCGTGCCCTCGACCTTTTATTTTTAAAGGAAGGTGGAACGTGTGTAGCCTTAAAAGAAGAATGTTGTTTTTATTCTGATCAATCTGGCATTGTGCGCGACTCTATGAATGAGTTACGCAAACGATTAAAAGACAGGGAACAGGAAAGGTTCTCCCAACAATCCTGGTATCAAAGCATGTTTAATTTCTCTCCCTGGATTACTACATTGCTTTCTGCTATTTTAGGACCTTGTATAATTTTGCTTATATTATGTATGATTGGCCCATGTGTTTTTTCACGCCTTTTGCAATTTCTCAAGGATCGTTTGAATGGTTTGGATTCTAATCTTTCTAAGATTAATGTTATGCTTGCCTCAAACAATATATATGAACCCTTGAAACCCAAATTCCACCCCTCTGAAAAGGTTGCCCTACTGACGCTATCTGACACGGACTCCAACTGTTCCGATACTGAATCAGACTTAGCCATGGAGGCTCTTGCCCCCAAGCAAGAATCTCGTATTCTTATGGAGTTGCCCTTTTCTGTTTCGGAGGATGCAGATTATGGCCACAAGTAGGATAGAGATTGAACTTTAAAAAATAAAAACAGTGGAGATGTTGCAACCATTTCCTGAGTTAAGATAGGTTTCCATGCCTTTCAAGTGTCCATGCCTGAGATAAGTCATGAGTTATGTCTTCCTGAATTATGTCTTACAAGTTATCACTTCCTAAGCTATGCCTTTAAAGTCTATATTTCCTGAGTTGAGATAAGCTATGCCTTATTAAGTTTCCATTTCCTGAGTTAAGTTAAGGTATGCCTTTTAAGTTTCATTTCCTGGCAAAACCCACCCTTTACAACCTCCTGCTGTGACGTAAGTGTACCAATAAAAGAGAGGCACGCAGATCCTTCTGCGCTCTCGCTTGCTGATTCAACCTGAAGAAACATGTTGTCCGTGTGTTTCCTATCTACCAAACGCGAGGTCCGTTGGCCTAGGCTAACGTACATCACTGGTCCGTCCAGCAGGCGCTGGACCCCGGGATTCAAACTCCCACAGTGTACACTTTGATTTTTTTTTGGGGGGGGGAGGCTAACCCTGAGTACTACGGATCTTGTGCAAGCAGAGTATCAATCTGCTACTCACTAAATTAGCCTGACATTTTTCAGACCTCCACTGCTTCAATAAGTCCACTTATTAAAGTTAATGAGACTCTTAAAGAAGTAGCTCCATACATGGAAGCCTGAAAAAAAGACATAGTGAAATGAAAAATAGCGTTATGGAAAGTGGAAAGTGTCTACGAAGGGGGAGGTGATTGATAGACTGCAATAAGGTAGTAGGTTGCCAGGAAGGAAAGATCACACTGGGAGCAGGGGAAATAAGATACAGCACAGTCTGGAGCTGGATTGAGGAGACCTGCTCCCTAGAATTTCCCAGGGTGCATTTAAGCAGACTATAATTACTGCATAATTCCAATGCAGACAGGGATGAGTCAACTCTGAAGATGTTCCAGAGCCAATATAATGACCCAGCCTCCTTGTTGATGAGGCATATATTGTAACAGGGTCTCCAATGAAAATCGTAGGTTACCAGCAATGTCATATGAAAATGGGTGGTCTTTCGGATAGCCTAGCACAGGGGTAGGCAACCTTGACTCTTTTATGACTTGTGGACTTCAACTCCCAGAATTCCTGAGCCAGCATGGCTGGCTCAGGAATTCTGGGAGTTGAAGTCCACGAGTCATAAAAGAGCCAAGGTTGCCTACCCCTGGCCTAGCATCTAGGTTATTGAGATTTAAAATCAAACCCTGGGCTGACCTCAGAAACAAATTGGAAGCCCTTACAAGGTACCTAAAGGGTTAGTTCCTACAATATATGCCAGACCACAATTTATGTTTGGCATTTTTTTGCTACTTGAAATTTCAGAACAATTTTCAAGGCACCTTTTTGAAAGTAAAATAAACAGCCTAAATGAGAAATAAGGAAAATAAGGATTCCCCCTATGGTCAAGTCAAGGAGGATTATGAACTATCAAGAAGCAAATTTGAAACTAGCTAGGAAAGAAGAAAAAAAGTAAATTTCCTACCCATGAAATCACCCAGACAAAAAACAAAGTACAGCTTCACTGCATCAGAGTTGACTTGGAAGAAATATTCCACATGCAATGTGCTGCAGGCACTATTCCTTAAAAATAGTTTTAAGCATAGATTAAGCACAAATTGTGTGTAAAACAATGCTGAGAGGAAATCATTGGCAGTAGGGTAGAGTTCAGGAAAAGGATACAGACCACATGGCCGTTCAGCTCTGTTATGTAAACAGCATATAGTGATATGTGCACACCCTTCTCAAATGCTAGATCCCTGAAGTAGATAGTAGATACAGGCAATAGGAATTCTGATTTAAACAATTGAGGGGGAGTAACTAGTAATACCATGAGCCTCTTGCCTGGAATGTAGTAGGTAATCAAGGCTCATTCAGGAAATCACTGGGGATCTAAGAATTCACCTCAGCTTCCATTGTAAGTAGGTTGTATTTATCAAAATGGAAGTACAAAATGGCAAGTAGTTCTCATTTCTCTTTCCAAATTAATACACTTAATGACCAGTGACCTGGCAAGGCAGGATTGAAAAGGACATTGCTGGGGGGGGGCAGGGCGGGGAGGAAATGGGGGGGAGCTTTGTTCAGCCTAGGCAGACCCCTAATTTTTTACAGCAAGGGAGACAAAAATAGCAGAATTCTCCTGTTCCTACCTACGTAAATGAAGGTTCAGTGTCACTCATTTTCCAGTTGCAGGATTGTATCCTATACCTGTAATCCTAAACCTGAGAGCAAGTTTCGCTGAAGTGAATAAAGCCTAGGTTATTTAAATAAAGGAGACTATTTGTAGCTCAGGGTTGAAATGAGGGGTCCTTGGTGCTCTCTGAGCTTGGTTGTTTCCTTGCAGACATTTCATTACCTCAATTAGGCAACATCATCAGTGCATTGATGATGCTACCTAGTTCGGGTAATGAAACGTCTTCAAGAAAACAGCCAAGTTCAGAGAGCACTAAGGACCCCTCGTTATTTGAATAAATGTGTTAAGACCAAAGAGCATTCCTTCTGATTGTAGAACCTGTCCCCTAGCCCCAAAGTTCCTCATTCAATAGCATCAGCAGTTTTCTAAAGAGACCAGACATTTCCTGACCTAATACACATGTCCCTTATTAAAGCTCTGCTATCTTTGAATGAAAAATGAGAACATGTTACGCAAAGAAATACTGGTTTTGCCTAAGAAGCAAGCCACTCATTGATTTCCACAGTGAGGGGAGAGTGAGGTCACCTCTAGGCACATTCACACTCTGGGTTGCTCCCAGATCAGCTCGAGTCCTACTGACCCAGGAGGGGGATTCATTTTAAGGGCTGAGACAGGCTGGCTGGCTGCCAATTTATCTGAAACTGGCGCAAATGTGGCCTCCTCCTCCTCCTCCATCACCATCATTGGGTTTGTGGATGCTTTGATCTTCCTACTGACTTTGCTTCTTCTACTACATCATGCCACCCAGTTCATGGATGCAAGCAAATTCAGTACCCCTGCAATTTAACTGTGCAAAGGAAGGAATTTAGGCACGCTTCCACTTCACGATGTTTCATAAGCCCTGCACAATAAGTAGCCTTTATCAGAAAATTGAATCTCAGTCCCTCTAGTTGGTTTGGGGCAGTTTCACAGTGCACTGGCCTCTCTTCCTCCCAGAGGCCAAGGAGGCCACAGATAAACAAGCAGAGGCTCTAAATTACCATCTACAACCATAGTGAAAGCCATTGTGAAGAGTGCATGTAGCAGGCTGCTGCCATCCTGTCCTTCTATTATTGCAGGAGCAGATAGATGTTTTTTTTAACAGAAAGCAGGTTCCTTCCTCCAGTAATAAGGGAGTGGCTACCAATATATTTAAATCTTGCTTTCTAAGGAGCAAGGGTGAGAAGGTGCTTGTGATGTTCAAAAGGCAAGACCCCATTTGGGTTTCATTTTTTAACCCTTCTTTCTGTCAGGTGAAAGAGAAGGGATTGGTTCCTGGTTTCTCCTGCCCCGTGCCATTCATTCATTCATTCATTCATTCATCCATTCATTCAATTTTATATGGTGCCCATCTCCCCTAGCAGAAGTGAAGATAATTAAAGATCTGCTTCTGACTGGTTTCAGGGATATGGAAAGTAGAAATGAGAAAAAGGTGTGTCTTATGAAAAGGCCTCTAATAGAAAATTCTATGCATGAGATGGCTTTATGAACATACTTTGATAATTACGGACAGAAACTACAGTGTATATATGTTGGAAGTGTGTTTCTATCCACCTTCCTACACTCACACATATACATTTTGTTGTGGAATGGCCACCAAGAGTCAACTTCATGGCACAAAATTAATTACAAAATGTTCTTATCTATTCCATTATCACTGACTTTTGTCTTTCAGATCCAGCTGTACTTAAAGCTTATTTATAGTAGCAGGTCTATTATTTATTTCATTCTCTATATTTTTACAGTATTGGATTTTCTACCTCGGGCACTAAGGTATCTGTAAGAGCACGCTAAAAGTTATTGGTGGCAGCACTGATCACCCCTGTGGTCATCATCTTGATTTTTTAACACCACCCTTCCCCTTTCACTCAACCATGGCATAGCTCTGACACAGTTAGTCAAACTAAGCTGGCACAAAACTTCTACAATGAAAAAGGGACTCTGGGTGAACTTAATGGATCTTTCTATGCTTCAAATCACACCTTCTCTAGAAGCTACTTAATCATTTATTCTGCAATCTTCTATGGAAAGAACATGGGTTGTCCATTATACCAGCAAAGGAAAAAAAGTGTGCTTTCTTACATTTCATAGCTTTTGTATTTTTGCCTGAGAAGGATTAGCAAGATGAAAGAATTGGTAATGAGATACTAAGATGAGAGCTTCTAGACGACAGCTTTATTGGTGGTTGAATTACGTGATGGAGCGGGCAGGAGATGAAGGCCAAGGATGATGTGTGCATCCTTACAGATTACCCATGATCTGTATTCAGTAATCAATTTGTGGTTTCCTACCATACAATAAGTAGCAAATACCGGGCTCCTGAGAAAATCAGAGTTGGAATATCACCTAAAGCAAAATTCAAGAAAATTTGTAGGAAAGATCTTGCTTTAGTGAAACTAGAGCAGGGGTGTCAAACTGCCAGCCCACGGGCCAGATGCATCATGCCGAAACCACACCCACCCCATTGCCAATGGAAAAAAAGTTGCAACACGTCGTGACACGTCACGTGACGTTGAGAGTTTGACACCCCTGAACTATAGAGTTAGCATGGTACTTGCAAAGAGCTCTATGATTTAAGTAAACTGGTAAGAGTCTCACCCTCCCAAAATATAACAGTAAAGCATAAATGAACTTAAAAGTATGTGTTTTTGTTACAGGTATCCTCAAGCTGAGGCTACGTCAAATACTTCATTATGAAATGTATGTGGATTTCTTTTTTGGTGCAGAAGTAAAAATGTTTTGACCTGATCCATTATTTACATAGCTGCATACAGTACAACATTTCCCCAAGCGTAGCCTCCCTCTGAACTAACAATTCAGGAACATTTTGTATTGTATGCCTGGGAAACTGACTTGCAAAAACGCATTGTCATTTTGATATCAGAATGTACTGTCACTATGTGTGATTATCCTTACAACTTCTTATCAGCTACTGCAAACCTAGTTTCTGGGATTATGAAGGGAAATACAACTGCCAGTTTTTCTAGGCAGATTCTGAATGCTGGGGCTTTTAATTAATTAATGCTGATTATTATACAGCAGCACACTTAGAAATGCTGGTTTTTATATCCTAACATACCCAAAATCTCTAGGCTGGGTAGGGAAAAGCTGCTGTATATTACCAAACCTTTTAGGAAACCAAGGACAATTTCCATCTTACTAGTGCGACTCAACCTTGTCCAATTTTAAGGCATGTGAACTTCAACTCCCAGTATTCCCCAGCCAGCCACCATGCTCCAACAGCAACCGACAATGGGGCTTCCACTCAGTGCTCTCCTGTGGCTGGTCTGTATCTAGATGTTTGTGGGTAACAGCTGTCCTTTCATTTAACTAAATGTGCTAAAAAGAAAGGAAGGATGGGATCAAAGTGGCTTTTAAATAATTTTTAAATTAAATACTGCTAATTGATTTTTTCTCTTATATTTACTAAATTTCTTCCATCCCACTAAAAAAACTCAATTTAGTATCATTTGTGGGGGATTCCAGAAGCTGCATCAATCATTCTGGGAATCAGGTGCTGTCCTAGAGAAGGAGTCTAATTGATTCATGTATTACATATTGTGATTTTATGTCCTTTTCCAACCATTCCATACACAACACTGTAACAGTTTTAAGAAAAAGCTAGAAAAGAGGCAAAAAAAACCCCCAACAACAAAAAACAAATGTTGGCTATTCTTCCTGGAATTACTTCTTTTGCACAGAAACACAGATCTGAAATTAAGTTTTACCTGTAGCAGAATTATCCATTTATCAGTTTCAAGACCAAGAAAGCAAGTTATGTAAACATGCAACAAGTATTCATTTTTGTTGAACTGCATGGCAAGAAATATTTAACTGTTCAGTTTACTTGCTTGCTAAGATACTAATATTCGTATCAAAGCTATCACTCCTTTCTATTCTGTATTGGTCAGACTGAAATTAAAATAATGGGGCCAGTTATGGCATTGCATTTCAGCAAAGATACTGACGGAGCAGGTGCAGAAGAGAGCAACCAAAGTGATAAGGCACCTGGAAGATAAAAAGTTACTGGAAATGTTGGGTATGTTTAGTCTGGAGAAGAGAAGACTGTGGGGAGACAGGACAGCCATTTTCAAAAGTGTGAAGGACAGTCATGAGGGCAGAATTGTTCCAAATTGTTCCAAAATAAAATATCAGAAAACTTGGATTTAAAATATGACTGGTACTCACTTAACAACCATTTGTTTATGTCCTGTTTGAAGTTATGACAGTGCTGAAAAAAGGGAGTTATGATCAGTCCTTGCACTCAGGATGGTTGCAGTGCACCTGTGGCCATATGATCACAATTCGGGCACTTAGCAACCATTGCATTCCATTTACAACAGTTGCAGTGTCTCATGATCACCTGTTCATGACTTTCCCAGTTGGCTACCAACAAGCATAAACAATGGGAAAGCCAGCAGGAGATCGCAAGTTGCAGTCATGTGATGTCTCACTTTATGACCATGGGTGATTCATTTAACACAGGGGTGTCAAACTGCCGGCCCGTGGGCCGGACGCGTCACGAGGAAACCACGGCCACCCCATTGCCGGCAATGGGGGAAAAGTTCCGGTACGTCGCGCGACGTCACGTGACGTCGCGAGTTTGACATGTCTGATTTAACACCTTAAAACAGGACGGCTGTTACTAAATGGAGCAGTCGCATGATGTCTCACTTAATGACTTCACTTACCACTGGAGTTGCTGACCTCAATAGCATTGTTAAGTAAGGACTACTTGTACAAGGAAATAGTCTTCAGCTGGATATCTGAAAGGAGCTGCTCAACAACAAACAGCTTGGGGAAGTGGTGGAGGCGTTTAAATAGAGCTTGGATGGCTCTCTGTCAAGGATACTGTAGTAGTGGATTCAAGGAGTAGATGGTCTCCAAAGTCTCCTGCCCCTTATTTTCTTTACCTAGTTCTACACAGACTTCCACACTCAATGGCTGGGCAAAGAAATTATAATGGAGAAAGACTATTCTTCTACTATACTAAGAATGGTAGTTTAGACCTTTACTTCTGTCTCAGTGAACATGGATTTTCAGAATACAGGAACAATCTGGTACATTGGAGCTTAAAAAAGTCACTACCTACAGTGTCCACATTAGGGGCTGTGGTGAAAAATAGGTATGATCCTTAATAGAACTATGTTGATCTTGACAACAGTAGCCTCACCCTACATTACAGAAATCTATTTCACTAGCTCAGAAATTAATTCATCTGGCTTGCTCTTAAGGCATGAGAGAAACCTAGCATCTTCTGACTCATTCAGACTTACCCTGGGGTAAAAATGTATAGGTCCAAGCACTGGACAGAAAGCGTTATAACTGAAAAATGTTAGCTGTGGAAAACATTTGTAGCTCGGGTGGTAGAGGTTGCTGGTGCTTTATTCTCTGAGCTTCTTGTTTAGGATTGCAAAACAGCATTTATTTTTAAAAATATGCTCAAACTTTACTACAGTTTTTATTGACTGGAAGAAACCTGTACTAAACTATTGGGATAGAAATGGTATAAAAAGAAATTAAAGCTGAGAGAAATAAAACTCGACCCATACTTGAAAGATACAAAAATTCAACATGGATGGAATAAAGTTTACATTACACCTGTAGTAAAATAGATGACCCACATTTTACAAGGCAATAAATTATTAATCTGTATTGATTCAAGAACTAATGGCTTAACATAAGGATCCAGAGGAATTTCCTAGATGAATACCCAGCTGTCTTTGCCAGTCTATTTTTCTATCTTCTGCTAGCTGACGTTTTCTGCAGGTAAAATATTTAGAGGACTATAACAATTTAAAAACAGTGGCTGCGTTATACTCTTAATGGGAAATTATGGTTTATTTAAGATTGCAGCAAGCTACCTTTCCCGTAGAGAGGATAAAAAACTCTTATTTCTTTGAATTGTCTTCAGAAATTCTGTAACACAATTTTAAAAATGCATTAGACTGACTCATACAATTTATGCAGTTAGCTCCTGAGATGAAAATTGTTGGTTTTTAAAGCATTAACAAAAAGACAAAAATAGGCATAGAAAGGACATTTCTATAAGATTAAATGTTGGATCTTGGCTATATTTCGGGCAGATTACCAATTTCATTTCTAAATCAAATGTTCCAAACATCCCAGAAGCCTGTTCTGATTATGATTTGTCTAGTTCAAGTAAACGGAACATCTCAAGGACAAACTGAAAATAGCATGTTTCTAGACAATCAATGCCATTCATAGTAATATCTTCCTCAACTAAATTAAAAAATATTGACCTGACCTTGTCATGCAACTGAGCAGAAAACCATCCACCAAGGTCCTACATTTAGGGGGAAAAAGATGATCAAAACCAGCTTAAATTGTGGTCCAGAGTTAAAACAATGTCCAGACATGTAAGCTAAAGTTTGCAGAGAAATCCAGCAGTTTACATCAATGGATCTGACTCTCATAATCATGGCATATGATGTGACCAAAAAAGTCTTCCCCTAGATTCTGCCCTTCACCTAGTGGCAAATAAATGCCACTTCTAGATTTATTTATTTTTTAAAAAAAATCAAGCTTTAAAAAATATCTGCATGTAAAATGTAGTAAGGATGTGATAACCATTGTCAAGGACAACGTGATAGGTGTTGTCCTTTGGGGGTCATTGAAATGAATGCAGCCACATTTAAAACAAAACATTTGGAAGAATTGGCTTCTCTAATCTCTAGGCCAGAGGTAGGCAACCTTGGCTCTTTTAGGACTCGTGGACTTCAACTCCCAGAATCCCTGAGCCAGCCATGCTGAGGAGAAATGGAGAGGTTTCCATGCTGAGCCATGCTGGCTCAAGAATTCTGGGAGTTGAAGTCCACGAGTCATAAAAGAGCCAAGGTTGCCTACCCCTGCTCTAGGCCAAGTAGCAGCAAGGCCAAATTACTCATTTCACATTACACATGGAATGGTAAACTCTCCCTTTTCTTAGCTGGTGCAGGAAGCAGCTGGAGTAGAGGCTGCCAATGTCTGATGCATGCAGCAGTTTATATTGCCCTCTCTCTTGTGCAGTCCATAAGAGGCATAATAATATGGGGATTTCCAAATGGGATGTCAGTCTGATTGTGGACTGTAGTGAGATGAAGATAGAAACGAATGTATATCCTTTTAATGTTTTGGAATGAATTCAACATATTGTTATCAATTTTCAAAATGCATCTGTATTTTAAAAATGAGAAGATGGTGTAATATTCTATATGGTCTGGCTTAACAATATGTTTAAAGACCGGATTAATTTTATATTGCATCGTATGTATATATTTTTTTCTTTATTTGCCTAGTTTCTGTTTTCTTCCCAGGACATTTAGTTTATTTTAATTGCTGTAAGGTATGTATTTCTTTCTGGATTATTGCAGATGCATTACTTTTTTTTTCTTTGATTGTTATGCTTCATCAATACAACTATTAAAAGATACGGAACTCCAATGAGACACCATCGCCACAATCTCCGCCACCACCAATCAGATGCTAGCACAACAGGAAGCTTGCAAGAAGGAGGAATTTTGATCTGCTTTTGTGCTTCTGTTTCTCAGGAACGGTCATTTCAATTACAGTGAATGTCACTGCCCAAGTTACAAGGTTTTACATCCTTTGTGCCTCCTTTGGAGGACAGCCACACTTTTTCTGCCTTCTAACAGGCTTGGGCAAAACAACCCAAATGCACTATTCCTGGCAGGATAATGTCACTCGCCTTGCCTGGGACAGAAGCATACAATGCATACAAAGCAAAAGGATGGATGGGTGGCAGACATTTATCTTCTCTTATTTCACCGAGGAAGGAGGAGAGAGGCGGGCAGGAACTTGAGCTGGTGTGAGACAGTGATATTAGTTGCTGGCTCTGTTGGTCAAGCAGAGTTGAATGTAAGCATGCCCTGTCATAGGATCAGGAAGATGGAGGAAGAATATGATTGGAGAATTGAAGGGGGTGGGCAGAGTGAATAATGTCCTGAGAAAGAACTTACAGAAAGGATAGGCAAAATAGCCAGCATAATGAAAGAAAGAATAATTAAAAAGCAACAAGGTTCAGAGGTTTTTGTATTATTAGTTCGAAAAAACACAACCTTACATGGCATAAACTTTGTAGTGGGGAGGAGAGTTGGGTCACGAGTGCAGGATGGTGGATGGGGATAGCATCTCCTATACTGAGTTTAGACTATGCAATAAAATCTTCAATCTAAATCCCTTGTTAGTACTGAATCCAATATTGTTTCCTTCTCATTTCTGGCTCCCAGGAAAATGTACCCCTAATATTACACTGGATAGCAATGTTCCAATATCTTAGGGCTGCCACAAAGAAGAAGGGATCAACCTATTCTCCAAAGCACCTGAAGGCAGGACAAGACGCAATGGGTGGAAAGTAATAAAGGAGAGAAGCAACCTAGAACTAAGGAGCAATTTCTTGGCAGTTAGAACAATTAATCAGTGGAACGAGTTGCCTCCAGAAGTTATGGCTGCTCCAACATTGGAGGTTTTCAAGAAGAGACTAGACAACCATTTCTCTGAAATAGTATAGGGTCCCCTGCTTGAGCAGGGAGTTGGACTAGAAGACCTCCAAGGTCCATTCCAACTCTTGTTATTCTATTATCTCCACATGGAGTTACCACTGTTGGGCAACTGCTGCCTGCTCTTTATTTCTCAGAATTTTATAGGAGAAAGCAATGCCAAAGATGCTTTTTCATGAGGCAACTGGACTTTTTCTTTGAAGATGTTTCGCTTCTCATCCAAGAAGCTTCTTCAGCTCTGACTGGATGGTGGGGAATTCTTGGATGAGAAGCGAAACATCTTCAAAGAAAAACAAGAAAGTCCAGTTGCCTTGTGAAAAAGCATGTTTGGGATAACTATGACCTGGATGACTGAGAATCTCCATAGACATCAAAGCAATGGAAACTAAGGTAGCAAAGGGTGGATCTTATTTCCCCCCCCCTTTGTTTGGAAAGGGGAGAGGGGTGATTTATTCCTCCAAGGCTACTAGTGGCATGAATGGGGCCTGATTTCTTTGCATGACCTACAAATGTGTTAACTGCAGAGATGTCTACACGATGTGATCCAGAAAGACAAGATGACAGCTATGATGGTGCAATTGAAGCTCTGCCTATTTACAGATGACTGTCTCCTAAGAATATAACCTAATATACCAAAGCTATCATTCCCTTCCATTCTCTCATAAAATGACATGGCTGCCGGCTTGGGCTTTTTTTTACCATAACCCATGGACACCTCTCTAGAAGTGAACATAGGGTCAGGTTTTGAGGGATTGGGAAGATATAAAAATGCCTTATGTACTCGCTTTATTACCAATACATTGCCTTTCTTTTGGTAGATAAAGCGCAGGGTTTGGAGACAAGGCAGTTTAGCAATCCCTTTTGCTTTGTCCCATTGGTGGGTGAGGCTAATGGGTTACAAGTTATATAACGACAGGACAGATATGCTGCTATTGATGTGCTCAACCTGATGGCAACTGATCCATCCATTTAATTCCAAACCTATTGCAATTATATGAACTGCAGGAAGCAATTCTAAAAGTAAAAAAAAAAAAGGGGGGGGGGAATCAGCATTTTAAGCAGCTCTTAGGGTTTCTGTGAACCTGAAGGGAGATGGGAACACTTCACAAGGCCAGTCATGAGCAACAGGAAGATTAGGGTTGAGAGCCAGTTTACTGACGTGGTGAAGGTGCTGACCTAGAATCCAGGAGACGGTGATTCCTAAGCCTGCCTCAGGCATGAAAGCCAGCTGGGTAACTTTGGACCAGTCATTCTCTCTTAGCTCACCTCACCTCACAGGTTTGTTGTTATGAAAAAACAGGAAGTAAGAGGATTATTAGGTATGTTTGCCACCTTGAGTTATTTATAAACATAATCAAGGCGGGATATAAATAAATCAATAAATAAAATATGCTTTCCTTACCATAAAACATTCAACCCTCAGCCTGCCTTTTGAATGGTAACCCTGAGCTGTGTTGTAGGATTATTGGAAAGTTGATGAAATACAGCAATGTTAAGGGCAGGATAGATTCTTAAATTGACTAAGCAATCTCTTAACTGCTTTTGCCTACATATGATTTTACACCAGATTTCATTCTGATTCTCTGCATTTTAAACAGGAGAGGGGGGGGTTATTTACAAAGCATATCAGACAATACATGTCACATCATAATTTTAAAAGAAAAATCTTGCCCTAAGATTTACAATAAAAAAGTGGAGGAGGCATTTGAATCAATGTATCCAAAGAGAAAACAATTTGAAGATGACAGGTTCCAAGAATCAATCACCTACAATTATGATCTAAGAGTATGGACTTAGTTTGCCCATGGATGAACCATTCAACCTCTTGGTTGTATAGGCAGTCCTTGACTTATGACCAGTCACTTAGCGATCATTTAAAGTTACAACAGACCTACCTGGAATTACAACCTGGATTCAAAAGTTCTGACGGTCACCATGATTGAACTTTAGGCACTTGTCAACCAGGCCACATTTACAGCCATTTGCAGCATTCTGCTGTCATGTGATCATGGTTTTATAATGGTTTTGTCGAAAACCCACATTTACTTTTTTTCAGCAAAACTGCACACATAACGAGCCATTGATTTGCTTAACAACTTGCAGTGGCCACTGTACAACTGTAGCATTCACTTAACAACCACTGCAAAAAAGGTCATAAAATTGGGTTGGTCATGTGACCAAGTCAAAGACTAGCTGTAAACTATTTAAGAAAAGTTCCCTTTATTTTAACAGCTCCCACTTGTTCCTGAAAAATATTTATATGATCTGAACAGGTACAAAGATAATATGGCTGAAGTGGGGGGGGGGGGGAATCAATCAAGGAATACCAATGACCACTGTAACATGATAAAATTCCTTAACGAAGATGCAAAGTTAAAAGGGTCTCAACTGAGAAACCAGAAATAGAAGGAAAATCCAGAACTTGAAACAGTTAAAATTATTGATTTAGAATGAACGAATGGAGACAAATGCTGAAAAAGAGTAGCATAAAAATATTTAGTTGAAGAACTATAAGCAAGGGAGGAAAAAAATCATTTTAGGCAACAAATGACTGAATATAAGGCTCCCATTCCAATAAATTTGGCAATGGCTACGGGTGTACTTTTATGCCCATTTATCTTTGAACAATAAAAGCATCAAATGAAGGCACTCAAGCTTTCTTATTCACAGAATGTTGTAAAGGGGTTTTCAAATTACCCTAATTTAAAACTGTCCTGTATTTCCCCATGTTTATTTCCTACACAAAATCCATTTAGGGAAGAAGGAAGAAGAACTCTGAAATATATTTTGATTGGCAAAGCCATCTATCCAGAAGCATTTTGGAGTTAAGTCATACTAATTACCAGTGGGAAGGTTTTTTTAAATTAAACATGAGTGTTCCATGTAGAAGAATATACAGTATGATCTGTCACTTTTTTCTATTGAAGTCAATGGAACATTACCATGAAAAAATTAACATAGAATAACATAGAATAATAGAGTTGGAAGGGACCTTGAAAGTCTTCTTGTCCAACCCTCTGCTTGAGCAGGAAACCCTATACATTTCAGACAAATGGTTGTCCAGTCTCTTCTTAAAAAGCCTCCAATGATGGAGCATCTACAACTTCTGAAGGCAAGCTACTGCATTGATTGCTTTCACTGTTGGGAAATTAGTTCTAGGCTGCTTCTCTCTAGGTTAGTTTCCATCCATTGTTTCTCATCCTGCCTTCTAATGCTTTGGAAAATAAGTGGACCCATTCATCTTTGTAGGAGCCCCTCAAATACAGTATTGGAACACTATCATGTCTCCCTTAGTCCTTCTTATCATTAGACTAGACATACTCAATTCCTGTAACCATTCTTCATATGTTTTAGCCTCCAGCCCCCTGATCATTCTTATTGATCAGGAGAATTGTACTTACCTAGTAGAACTTCTAAGGGCATTTCAGTGTACAGTAGTGGCCAAAATTGTGGAAACCTTTTGGGAAATGTATACAGTAGAAATGCCACCTTTGGTTAAGTTTCCACCAATTCTTCTTCTAATTTCTTTATAACTGTAGCCTTGTTCACTTAATAATACTAGCTTACATCATTTTCTGGGCAACCAGTCAACTCTTTGCACCATTACTTTAATTTTATTACGTTTTACAAGTTCACTAAATGAAAGAACACAAAAAAAACCAACCAACTTGATAGCGATCACATAACATACTGACAAATGTTGTCCTCTCAGCTTCAATACATGACATCAATAACTGAATCCTACTATGATCTGATTGGCTCATTGCCAAAACAAGATGACACCTGATTGGCTCTCTAAACACTCATGCTCATTGGCTACAATCAGATGAAGGAAAGCTACCTGGTATCAACCTAAGCAAATTGTGCTTCCTTTTTCTGGTTATTTGGCTATAGCTTTTCATAGAATACAGTACAGATAATTGAACAAACTTTGTTGCATTACATTCTTGATTAAATTATCTTTCTATTGATATATAATTTTATGGTACTACTCCAAAAAATAAAAGTGGTGTTATTAGCTATCAAACCTCAAAAATACACTTTTCCCAAAAGGTTTCCACAATTTTGGCCACTACTGTAGATATGCAAACAATAAAGTATATAGGTAATTTTTTCATTGTTTTGTGCACCAGATTCTGGAGTCTTTGCTTCCTTTTCTCATTTAAGCTCTGTCTCTTCTGCTGATATCACAGTGCTACCGAACATCTTCCTGCAGCCCAATGAAAGATGAAAAACTGAAGTGCAGACTCTGATCCCTCAAACATTAGCCTCCCTGTCCTAGAATATAAAGAACCTTTTCTTGTTCATTGTTCATGGGATTTGTGAAAACTGCATACAGTACATGCTCAGTTTCTCTCTGCCACACAGGGAGGCACAATGTTATTCATTTCCTAAACTCCGACTTGCAGTGAGTATCCATCGTCATTCAGATCACACACCAGAGGATGGCCTCCACTCCATAAAACAGGAATAGCAAAGTGATTACTCCTTAACAGCAAAATTATCATAATGAATGAATGAGCACATTAAGATTCCAATCTGTCTATTCACTTCTAAGAATGCTATAAAAAGAAGGAGATGCTTTTGGTGATGCTAGCATTTGGAAAATAGTCCCATGGGAAATACAGTGCAGAAAAAGTTGGTCTCTTTCAGGAGCAGTTGCACTGGGAAGGGGTGTTTGCTTTTAATTCAAAAGCTAGCTAAGCTCCTAATTGCTACACAAGGCACAGCCCAACTAGATGCCTTTCTGTCTGGAAGTTCCACAATTAACCTACATATCTGAGGCCTGATTCCAAATATTTTGGGGCGAGGAAGAGGCGCTACATTTTTAAAACATAATTTTATCAAGCATAAGTGGTGAGAAGCAAACAAATGTAATAAATAAATAAGAACAAAAGATAATATTTTTACTATATGTGAGATATAAACTGAAATAGTAATTTTGCCACAGCGTACTCATATTTATGAACTGTACTTAACTAGCTTTAAAATAACAATTCATTTTGTGCAAATATCGAATATAGTTTAATACTGTATATCCACCCAAATTTTAATATATTAATTATATTTTTATTTCATATCTACCCAAAAGCTTTAACAAGCAGCTTCTATACGCAATTTTTCTGTTTAGCTCTGAAACAGAAACTTGCAATATCTTAACAGCATAATAAGATTCAGGACTGAGAATGACTAATGAGAAAGGGGATCTTAGGGTGATGAGTAAACAACTCAGTGAAAGCACTAATATAATGCATAGCAACTATAGGAAGGGCAAATGTTAAGGATTACTGGGAAAGAATAAAAAATTCCAAGGTGCTTGTAAATACTAATGTTTGTTTATTCAACTATCAAAAAAATTACATGTAAAAAGATGCAGTCAAAAACTGGATTTCTCCATGAGGAAATTCTAAAATATTTAGGAAAGTTTACAAAACTTAATAAACAACCACTTAAATGGGAATAGTCAACATGTATAATGTAATCCTATGGATATTAATTCATACATAATTAAACAGGTGAATTTGATAGTTAAGTATATTTAAGACTGCAATCATCTGGGATATGAAAAAAGGGAAATAAAATATTCTCTGTCCCTCTCAGAATACTCAAAGTCATTCAAAATTAAATGAGCACTTGATTCATAATTGGTAAAAAAATACGTATGAAAATTAAAATAGTTCATTTACCTAATCTATCATATTCATTATAAAATGTTAAAATAATTATTATATTGAATTGTAACTGATAATAAAAATTTAACTCAATAATCAATGGATTGAGGGAAAAATAATTATAAGGTAAAGGGGCGTTGTCTTACCTGAACGCCTTTTCTCAGCATGACGATGGAGACTCCACAAATGGGGTTAACTTCATCCTCCTGCCCAATGAGACTAAGTCAAACGATTGCCACGCCTCCTGCTGGGCTGGATCCTAATCCAGTTACGAGGAGGCGAAGCACATAAGACATAGTTGGACGCGTTGGCTCCTCTTGCCCCGTATACAGGACCAGAGAGCCCTTTGAGGGGCTGGGGGTGGAGTCTCCATCGTCATGCTGAGAAAAGGCGTTCAGGTAAGACAACGCCCCTTCTCCAGCATGAGGATGGAGACTCCACAAATGGGACATACCAAAGCCAACTGTCCCTAAGGGAGGGAAGCAGTCTGGGCCTGTGTCCCGGTGGATGTCACCACCTGTTGCAAAACCCTCCGGCCAAAGGAGGCGTCTGCGGAGGCATATTTGTCCATCTTGTAATGCCTTATAAAGGGAGAAAGCGAGGACCAGGTCGCCGCCTTGCAGATTTCGGTGATGGAAGCTTGCGTGGCCTAAGCTGCCGATGTTGCGGCGCTGCGCGTGGAATGAGCCGTGATGCGGCCAGGTGTGGGCAATGAGTGTGCCTGATAAGCCCGCGCGATGCAAGCTTTGATCCATCTGCCGATTGTTGAGGCAGACACTTTCTGTCCCATGGAAGAGGGTTGGAAAGAAATAAAAAGCGCTTCCGACTTTCGAACAGCGGCTGTGCGCTTGATGTAATGTTTCAGCGCTCTGCGTACATCCAGAGTATGCCACTTACGTTCCAAATCGTGGGACGGATTGGGGCAAAAGTTAGGGAGGACCACCTCCTGTGCTCTGTGGAACAAGGTGTTAACCTTGGGGACAAATGATGGGTTTAGTCGAAGGATCACCCTATCAGTATGAAAGGTACACAGATCTTCCCTTACCGAGAGAGCCGCCAGTTCCGATATGCGCCTGGCCGAAGTTACGGCTACCAGGAAGGCGACTTTCATAGACAAGAGGCGAAGAGTGCATGCTCCTATGGGTTCAAACGGCCCCGATGTGAGGGCCTGTAGAACCTTTGGCAGATCCCAAGAGGGATAACGGTGTACCACCGGTGGCCTGGTATTGGTCGCCCCTTTGAGAAAGTAGCGCACCGTAGGGTGCTGGGATAGAGAGGTTGAGTCGTCGCACTGCAAAACTGTTGACAAAGCTGCGACTTGTCGACGGATGGTGCTGGGCGATAGGCCCTTGTCCAACCCTTCCAACAGGTACTCTAAGACCTTTGGAATGGTGAGTGAGGAAAAATCTAATTGACTCTTAGCACACCAGAGGCTAAAATTTTTCCAGGTGGAGTCATATATCCTATTCGTGGAGGGGCGCCTGCAGGGTTGAATCATCTTTATGACCCTTATTGAATAGGATCCCCTTGTTAGCAGTTGCCGCTCAAGTGCCAGGCGGCTAACTGAAGCCATTGAGGTTCTGGGTGCTGCAAGGCTCCCTGACTCAGGGCAATGCGGTTGGGGGGAATTCTCCACGGGGGAGAGATGGAGAGATCCACGAGATCTGCCAACCAAGGACGTCTGGGCCAGTATGGGGCAATCAGTATTACTTCCGCCCGTTCCAGCAACACCTTGCGGATGACTGCCGGGATCAGAGGAAGGGGAGGGAAGGCGTATAAGCATTCCCTGGGCCAAGGGCTACGGAGCGCATCCACCCTCTCCGCCCCCCGGGAAGGGAACCGAGAGAAGAATCTCGGGAGCTGAGCGTTCAGCGGCGAGGCGAACAGGTCTATCACTGGTTGTCCGAATTGGTTCGAGACCTCCTTGAAAATGGAGGGATCCAGACACCACTCTGAGTGGTCTACCGTCGATCTGCTCAAGGAGTCCGCCTGCCGGTTCGCTACCCCCGAGATGTGTTCCACCCTGAGGGAGGAGAGGTTGGACTCTGCCCAAGAAGCTAGCAGCTGGGCCTCTGTCATGAGGTCTCTGGACCGGGTACCCCCCTGGCGATTCACGTGGGCCTTGGCTGCGACATTGGCCGTAAGGACCAGTACATGTTGCCCTGCTACTCTGCTCCTGAAGTGTCGAAGGGCAAGATGTATGGCCCTGAGCTCCAACCAGTTTATGTTGTGCTGCAAGTCCGGTTGAGACCACCGGCCCTGAGCCAACTGAGACTGGAGGTGAGCTCCCCAACCAAAGAGACTGGCGTCTGTGGTTAGGGTGATACGAGGTGGTTCCTTGAATAAGGACCCCTTTGCCAATGCCGGAGATATCCACCATTGAAGGGAGTGCAAGGTCTGAAGAGGGACCCTGACCTTCTGAGTGGAGGAGCTCGTGCCCAGCCTCTGAAATGGTAGAAGGAGCCATTGCAGGTGTCTGGAGTGCAATCTGGACCATGGAACGATTGACATGCACGAGACCATCTTCCCTAGGAGCTTGGAGAGTGTGGCCAGTGAAACTACTCGATCTTTCTGTATTTGGAGCACCAGAGACCGAATGCTGTCTTGACACTCCTGAGACAGGTAGACCATGCACTGCGTCGTGTCTATGATCGCCCCCAGGTGCAACAGACGGGTGGATGGAACAGTGTGGCTCTTCGGGAAATTTATAGAAAACCCGTGGGCCTGTAGTACCCCAATGGTGTGTTTGAGATCCCATTGGGCTGCCTGGACGGACGATGACTGAATTAGGATGTCGTCCAGGTAGCACTGGATCCGCACAGGTATTAGCCTCAGGTGGGCTGTTAATGCCACCAAGATTTTCGTGAACACTCTTGGGGCGGAGGAAAGGCCGAATGGTAGGGCTCGGTATTGGAAGTGGTGCCCGGCAAAACAAAACCTGAGGAACCTGCGATGGCTGGGAATAATGGGGATATGCAAGTAGGCCTCCGTGAGGTCTATAGATGTCAAGAGGTCGCCCCGTCTGATGCTGGCCAGAATGGACTGGAGTGTCTGCATTTTGAACCTCTCGTATTTGACATGGGAATTCAGACCTTTGAGGTCCAGAATTGCTCTCCATCCTCCTGAGATCTTGGGCACCACAAAGAGGATGGAATAGAATCCCTGCCCTCTCTGGCCAGTGGGAACCGGCTCTATGGCCCTGATGTCCAGAAGATGATGAATGGCCTGTTGCATAAGTCTCTTCTTGTCCAACCGCCGAGGCCTCGGGCAAGCTACGAAGCGACCCGGGGGTGCGGAAAGGTTAGGGACAGACCCTCCTTGATCGTTCGGAGCACCCAAGAGTCTGTTGTGGTGCTCTCCCAGTGGTCTGCGAATAGGGAGAGTCTGCCCCCTATGGGGACCATGTCCCTGGAGTCATTTAGCCCATCTGAATGGATGGCCTCCGCCCCCTCGAAAGGGCCACTTGCTTTGTGCCTGTTGTTTGGGTCTGGGGCCAGGGCGCTCCCATGGTCGGTCGGGTCTGGGAAGAAAGGGCCGAGCGTGCGGAGCCCACTCTGGGCTCGTGTATGCACGAAAGGGCGCTCTTCGATAGTCCAAAGTAGAGCGTCTGTCCCCGCGTTTGTTAAGGTGAGACATCACCTTGCGTTTATCGCGGTTCTCACCAGGTATGGAGAGAGTGACTCACCAAACAACTGGCCGCCGGTGTAAGGGGCGGTAGCCAGACGCCACTTTGCCTTTTGGTCCACTCTCCACTGTTTTAACCACAACAGTCTGCGAACGGCCACATTGTAGCCCATGGTCCGCGAAGAAAATCTGGCTGCGTGTAGAGAGGCGTCAGCCATGAATTCAGATGCAGCCAGTAGCTTACCTAAGGTTTGGTGGACGCGTACCTAGTCCTGGGGTATCGTGGCTTGGAGCTCACGCAGCCACATTATGGAGGTCCTGGCGAAAAAGGAGGTAGCCGTCGATGCCTTCACCAACCACGCCGAGGCTTGGTGGGACCTGCAAAGGGAAAACTCGGACCTCCTGTCCTCTGGTCTTAGAGCCTCAGCCATGTCACCGGATACGGTGGATGGAGAGACTAGAGGAGTAATAGCCTGATCTACCACTGGTACTTCAAGCAAATCAGGCAGAGAAGAGGCCACATTAAAGAATCTCTTGTCTGAGGTGGTCAGTGAGGGCGGTGAAGCCAGAGCTGACCATTGCTTCTTGATGGTGTTAAGGAACAAGGGAGGGCAAGGAATTCTCTTCTGAGAGACAGAAGGTTCTGTGAATAATGGGTTTCAGACCTGATCAGTGGAGGGAGGGGGATCCTCTTGTTCTGGCTCAATGTTAGCCGAGGCTATTGCCTTATTTAAAAGGGCTTTGAATAAAGATGGGTCAAACAGCCCAACAAAGGGAATAGGATCAGGTGTTGTCTCTTCATCCTCAGAGAGGTGAATCTCACCCGGCTCATATTCCTCTGGATAGGTATCAATACCCTGGGAGGAATGGTCAGAGATGATGGACTGAGCATAATCAGCCGGCTCTGGCTGATAGTAGGATGGTACAATAGGGGCGGCCGATTCGGCTCTGGGTTTGTGGAGAGCAGAAGCCAAGCCCTGGGAGACGGCCTGGGCTATTAAGGCCTGGAATTGCTCAGATGAGAATTCCTGAGGGACCACAGAGCGGAGCCCCGCTGCAGTCGGTGTAAACGTGGCCTCAGATGCAGGCCGTGCGGCATGTGGCTGAGCTGGCCATTGAGGGCATGCTGAGTGGCTCAGCATTTCTTGCCCCTGAGCGGTCTCAGCTTCGGGAGACCATGCCCTCTGGAATGGGGGGATGGAAGGAGCAATGTGAGGCTCAAACAGAGTCCCCGCAGTCGAGGCAGCAACGTCTGGGCCTAGCTGTTGTTGCTGAATCCTTGAAAACTGCCTCTCCAATGCCAGATGCCGCCTGTTGGCCTCCTTCTCAGCCGCTTTGGAAGGGGCCCTTTTTGAAATGGCCTTGGCCTTGAGCTTACCTGCTGCTTCCAGCTTTGAGGACTTGCGCCTCTTTTTTGCTGGGGATAATAGACCACCGTGGGTGGTCGTAGGAGCGGAGTTGTCTGACATCGTTGGTGGATCCTCTCAGCAGAAGCCAAGAATGCAGGCGATGTCAGATGGAGCTCTGGGATGTCCTTGCCCAGGAACCGGCTAGGCCGGTTATGGCTCCAATTAGTGTTGGCGACTGGACCAGACACTGGCCCTTGTGCACTGGGGAGCTACCAGCGAGGCTGGTCACTGCTCCAACAATTGTTGCCGCTCCAATGCCGCTGGGGCTAATAGCCTTGTCTCCCTGAGGCAGAAATGGTGGCAGTTGCAAAGACGAGGCCAGTCAAGATGGCGGCCGGCCAATTGGAGCCTTGCGAGGTAGGCCCGTTTGCCAATAAATTGACCCCTCTGGTCTTGCCAGGGTCAGTGCTCCTGAAGCTGTAGGTCAAACCTACAGTTGCTTCGCTAGCCGCTTGGAGCATCAAAGGGGAAATTCTCCCTGCAGTATCTTGCAAACGGCTGACAGAGCTGTTACTGTGGCCAAAATGGCGGCCGCGATAAGCCCACCAAATTCTCGGCGCGCCTAAGGCCCAGTCACTTCAAATACCTCAGCAGAGGTAGGGAAAGAAGGAGCAGCCTCTAAAGCTTCGGAGCTCTGTGGGAGCTCGCAGCAGCACGCTCCAGCCAACGAGAAAAATTCTTGCTGTTTAAAGCTTCCGCCGCGCTGAGACGAGCGACGGCCCCTTGCAGAGCCTGCGGCTCAGCTGATCGTCGGGAGACGATCGCGCCACCTATCTGACAGTTTCGTTCAGGGCTCGCAATGGCCTTGCAGTTTTAAGCGTGCAAAGAAGAAATCTTGCAGTTTAAAGTTAATTAGCTTCGGCCGCGCTGTAGGCAAGTGGCGGCCCCCTGCGGAGCCCGCTGCCCAGCTGATCGTCGGGAGACGATCGCGGCTCTCCCGGCTGTCTGTCGGATGTTTTTGACAGCACAGACTTTGCCAGTAAAGCTAATTTTGCTGTAAATACAGCGAGGATAGAAATTCCACAAATGGGTATACAACCTGCCTATTGAATGAGGAGCCAAACGAAAGGCGTCCTGATGGGCTGAAAGACTAAGTCGTAACTCGGTTAGGATCCAGCCCAGCAGGAGGCATGGCAATCGTTTGTCTTAGTCTCATTGGGCAGGAGGATGAAGTTAACCCCATTTGTGGAGTCTCCATCCTCATGCTGGAGAACAATCATTTCCAAGACCTGGGACAATTAATAGTAACTTGGATAACTTTAAAATGGGATCACTAAAGTTCTGATCATATCCTCCAGATATGAACAGTTGCAGGATTTAGGTATGGCTAGTCTAGAGAAAAGAAGGACTGGGGGTGACATGATAGCAGTATCCCAGTATTTGAGCAGCTGCCACAAAGAAGAGGGGGTCAACTTATTTTCCAAAGCACCAGAGGCAGGACAAGAAACAATGGATGGAAACTAATCAAGGAGAGAAGCAACCTGGAATTAAGGAGAAATTTCCTAACAGTGAGAACAATTAACCAATGGAACACTTGCATTCAGAAGTTGTAGGCGCTTCATCATGGAGGTTTTTAAAAGACTGGACAACCACCTGTCTGAAATGGTATCTCCTGCTTGAGCAGGGGGTTGGACTAGAAGAGCTTCAAAGTCCCTTCCAGCTCTATTCTGATTCAATGTGTTGGAGGCTACAATATCCAGCATTTCCATTCAAAAACAATCAAACATACTCTCTACTCAGTGTTTATATAACCCAATGCTATTGC